>BMAO01030002.1:0-233226 GCA_019973975.1 Trichonephila clavata | reverse complement strand
ATATATATATATATAGCAGTAAATAATTCAAAAGAAGACTAATAAATCCCAAGCATCCTAAGATCAGACCGGAAGAACCAAGAACATGGAACCATGACAAACCAAAAAGAAATGTATCTAGAGGGGAAAACTATTATGATTTCTCGAGCTGTCACTGGTTTAGGACAGTGAAACAGGATTAAACATTGTTTGTGAGATCTCAACCTTCTCCTGCAGCAGAAATTGTTTCTACATAATAGCTTCCAGTATAAACTAAGTCAAAAGCCTAAAACCCACGTGGGTGAATATAACAGCAATAGAATAGAAATTGCAAATTCTAAGCTATACAGTCAGTCAAATTAATCTTCGTTTATAATTTTGGAGGGTTGAAATAAAGCATAAAACAACAAATTATTTTAATTTGGCATTTCATTCATCTCCTATTTGAGTGTAGTATAATACATGAATTACTAACGAAGTTGTTAAGTAACAACATATGAAGATTTAATTTTATAAACGTGGTGAATAACGTTGATTCTTTTCAATTTTTAAAATTATTTTTATCATTTGAAAGTATAACAACAAATAACTTTGTACAACTAATCACTAATCGATGCACAATATTTTTCGGTAACCCGTATTTGGCTAACTCAAATAGATTCAAGGTTTTCCGCACACGTGAGCATGTAACATCTAGTTGCCCATTCGAGAAACATGGATTTTCTATGTCCAAGTATTAAATGAATATTGTTCGGGTTTCAGATTCAATTATGGTCATGCGAAAGCCAAACGAATCGGGAATTGAAGCCTTTACAATGGTATTGGAGATTTTGACGGTATCAGTGGAATACGTGGCAACAGATTCCGTAGTAGCAGAACCGAATTTTCTTTTAAACTTTACTGTCAAAATGTTTGCTTCAAGAAGTTCCCGGTATAATTCTTTTGATGATCACACATGCACCGTTGCATTATCTCGGTGAATTTAAAATACACAGATAATAACTAGGGAGCCAACCGAAGATTATATGGTGACATTCCTGATACATCTAGATAATTCAAAACTTGGTTGGAAAATTTACAGTTTTGTTTTCATCAACAATAGTGTCGATTGGTTTAAAAGGCGTTGGATCAACTGACAACACCCTGTGTCTGGAAGTTTATTCATCACAATATCAACATTTTTTCTGACTAAGTAACAGGATATAAGGGGCAATAATTATCTATAAAATTATACAGTATATCCCCGGAAAAACAGTCTCAATCAGTTCCTTTTTGCCTGAAGAACAGTATGCTGGAAATTGGCTGGCTATTTCAATCATTATGTAATGGGATGAAGTTTTACTTCCCCGTTTCCAGTATTTAGTAGTTGGTTAGGAAATATTTGCTCAAATTGATTATCTTGCAAATGTACTCACGTGTTTATGGTCAGTCAAAGTATTTCTACATTTCGCCATAAAAACGATTGTTTTAAACAGGCGTTAAACTCGCGAGCAAAAGTAGAGCGTGTAATGGCTGTTAATGCCTGTCAGAAATCACCAGACAGTAATACAACAGCCACACCAAATATTCTCTTTTTGCCATTTAAATTTTTCAAAGCTCTATGTAATGCTTTGAGTGAATGTTTATGGGCCATGGTACACTTATACCTGATAGTGATTGAATTCATTTGCAATACTGTAGCCAAGTCACTCTTTTTTTCAATGGTACACATCGCAATGTGTATTTTATAAATGTCTAATGGCAACTGATGCGGAAAGTACACTTTTTTCACCATCTAACAAAGTGACAACAATGCCCTAAGATGCATTTTCCTATTGCAATCATATTTTCGCACGACTGCACCTGAAAGTTTATTGTTATTGGGAATGAAAATCCGAGGTGGAACTTGAACGCAAAGCTGTTTGACCTCATTCCAGCAATATCCAGAAAATTTACGGAAGCTTTTGAAATCCGTATCCAGATTCTCGTTCCCATTCCGAGAAGCACTCGGTGCCCACTTTCGATGCCCCTTCTTTTTGTAAGTTCAGTCTCTGAAGGAGGACATTTACGGTCGGTCGGCATTATCCAGCAAAGTTACGGGAGTTTCTAAAATAGGATTTCAGATTATTCTTGTTTCCCATCCAGAAAAACACCAGGAAAGCATTTCTCTCTCCTCAAGAAATTTAATGCAAGCTCCTTCCACATTTCGTGCAAAATGCTTTTGTATGACATTATGTGACGTAGATATGAAATTATCTTGAATTGGATTAAGAATATTCGCTTCGGCAGTTCCAAAATACAATGAATATGCACTTTTTGTGACTCTACGTCGTCAAGTTAGGCTCGTGCTGATTTCCGAGAATATTTCAATCCCCCGGCATTATCTAACAAAAATACAGGAATTTCTATATTTCGATTTCAGACGCGCTTAAACCATCTCAAATTACACCAGAAGTACATTTTTCCCGCGGCAAGATTTTAAGGTTAAGCTCCTGCCTCGGTTTGCGTAAAAGACGGTCATCCTGAATTATCCGTCAAAGTTAATGTTATTTCTCAGATTGAATATCAGATTCAGATTATCCGTTTTGAAATGCGCCAGGGACACAATCCAAGGCTTTTAAGGCAAGCCCCTGCTACGGTGTGTCTAAAATACGGTCGACGGGCATTATCCGGCAAGGTTATTGAAACTCCTAAAACTCAATTTCAGATTCTCATTTCACTCTCCGAAATGCACACGGAGTTGACTTTTGATGCTCCAGCGCGAGCAAGTTCAGTCGCTAGATAGAAAGAAAATCTGGACGCGGGACTCGAATCACATGCCTTTTCTCCTAATTCAGACAATATCCGTCAAGTTTAGAGGCGTTTCTGAAATATGATCTCAAATTATCGTTTCCCGCCCCTAGATACAACTGGAGATTACTTTTGTGCCCCTGAGCGGGCAATTTCAGTCCTGGAATATGCATTAGGGTCGTCCGGCATTATCTGGCAAAGTTACAGGAATTTCTAAGGTTCGATTTCAAAATGTAGTTCACCATCCCGAATTACAACAGAAACGCACTTTTACCGCACCAAGACATCAAGGGTAAGCACCTGCCACGGTTTGCTTAATAAATTGTCGTCCTGAATTATCGGGTAAAGTTACAGTTATTTCTCAGATTGTATATCAGATTCGGATTATCCATTTGTAGTACGCCAGGGTTCAAAAGCCCCTGTTATGGTGTGTCTAAAATACGGTCGGCCGGTTTTATCCGTTAAAGTTACAGTTATTTTTGGAAACTGACTTGAAAATCGAATTCCACACCCCGAAATACCCCAGGCACTTCATTTTCGTGCATTTTGGTTTGCGATATTTGCTTCCACATACACATGAGCATTGCTACATTTTGCAAATATTCCCTTACGGGAATGTTCGCTAAATCGGGCAATGTGTTTTAGCCGGATTCTTCACATTTACGGCAATAAAAAAAATATGGCGTCATTAATTGAAATAAAAACTATTCTATGTTTTAAGTTGGGCGAAATGACACACACTATGCAAAATTATATTATGATCGGTTGAGTAGTTTTGGAGTCCATCGCGGACAAACACTGTGAAACGTAATTTTTATATATAAAGATGATGTGTTATTTCACATGAAATTACATCACTGGAGTTTTGATTTTTACGTAAATAAATAATATGTTATAGATAAGCTGTGGAGTTTTGATTATCAGATAATAATAAATACCTCTCTGTGCCACAGAGATACTTTGCTGTCAGTTAATACTTATTTACTTATTCAGTGACATTCTTTTTATTCGGTAGTATTTCTTTATTTGTGATTAATATTATCAATTGCATATTTTGAAACCGATTACTTTATTACTGAACTAAAATATTTATGTCTTTATTGTTATTAAAAGGCCTGCTTTATTAGAAAAATTTAAACAGCAGAAATAATGTAAAAATGTGGGATGCAATATATTTTGTATCTAAAGTTTTCATAAATTATTTATTAGCTTTTTTTCACAATTTTTTTTAATAAAAACTTTGAATTTATTGCTAAAGATAGAAATGTTAATACCCTATTACTTTTTCTCGGTCATATTTTATTAAAACCATTTGATCTTTTCCAAAGTAATTTTGTATTCAAATTATGATCGGTTATAGGCACTTTTTTTATTGTCAAATGTGAATATGATTTGAAATATTTTGTTCCTACCCAGAATCAGTATTTAAAGAAATTATATATATCTAATTCAGATTTTTAAAAATTAATTCGTAATATTTTAAAAATTAGGTAATGTAAGAGCTTAAATTTCAACTTATAGCATTTCAATTGTATATAATTCAAAGTGTTGCATTACTGTGTTTATTTCTGTTATTGAAAACATTTAATCGAAAAAAAATTAATGTTTTCAGGATAATACAATTATTTTGATGAATTATAGATTTAAGACAAGCAAGTATAATAATTTTATTTAAATGCATAATAAGTAAATCGTGTTATTAATTTAAACAGTGCTTCTATAACACTTTTTTATGATTAATAAAATAATTGTCATCCAAGTAAAAATCTGAAAATCAAATAAATGTTCAGGGAAAGTGAAATGTTTCAAATATTTTTCTAAGTTTGATATCCATTGTAAATTATAAAAGTATATTCCTCTTCTTAAATCAAAATACAATACCGTACTATCTTGCTTGTGTACAATTCATCCAAGAAGAGAGTTTAAAATATCTTTATAAAATTCAACTCCGCTTAAGTTATTTCGCTTTGAGGGAATTCCACGAAGCAAAATAAGGTGTAAATGCTGCGACCTTGATTCTTTCTCATGAACTGAAAAGGTCTTTTTGACAGCTCCTTGAGAAAAGTGCCCAGGAAAACCGGAAAAGGGAACGGGCAGGATTTCCGGAAAATTCTCCTGCCTTTTGATCCCGTCGGACAGTTTCATTGCTTAATGGATTCCGAACTCCAAAGAATTCCTCGCCTTTGTCATTTTTGAGTTTCTTTTATTCGAGAATGAGAATAAACTCCTTTGTTTGGATTCAGCTCAAGACATCTGCTTGCATTAACTTTGAATTATTCTGCGTCTTTAATTTGGAAGTATGCAGTTGAAATTAACTTTTTCTCTTGATTAAATTCGCGTATCTGTTTGCGTTTATGCTTACGTATAGTAAAATTTTAGCAAACTATACATGCATGAGTATCTATTATGTTATATAAAAATATTTATCCATAAAAAAAATCTAAAAGAATTATTGATAAAGTAAGTATTTTATAAAATTATTAACAAGTTAAATTATGTGTTATTTAAACTTTAAAACGAAAAATTAGGGCAATTTTTATATTAAATAGAAAACGATTAACGAAAAAAACTATATTTGGCCTAAAACGTAAGAGACTATATTTGGTGTAATAAATAAATCAAAACAATTTTTAACGATTTTAGCCATTTTTCTAATAAAAAACACTTACAATAAATAAACAAATGCATTTTTTTATCATGCGATTCACAAAGTTTTTCGCAGGCTTGTTACTATTTAAAAAAATCTTTGACTCAGTGTTTTTCACAAAATTTGACAAGTGTCTTATGTATATATGGTGTCCTAAGAGTAGTGACCAAACTATACACACTCAGATTCCTCGTTTGGAGTACATAAAAAGTACCCAAAGGTCAGTACCAGTAAGATACATAGTTTACGAGAAAAATATGGTAAATAATGATGAGTGAATGATGATGTATAATTGTACATTATGAGGCTCCGGAGCATTTCTGTGTTCCTATACGTGATTGGCTTATATGGCATATTACGACTGCTAGATCTGGCTTGGGACTTCGATTCTATGGCCATATCTCACACCACTAGATATTTTTCTATGGTTAAATCTTAAGGATTTGGTGTATCGGGTCGTAATGACAACACAGATAGACATAGTTGCCCATTTACATGCTGCTTGTACTTCGGTGGGCACAACGCCGTGGATGTGTGCGCTCATCCAGTTCAAGGCGCGCTCAAGCCTACCTCGATATGCCCGGCAGACACTTTGAACATCTGCCTTTATAAATATTTGTAAATACTGCTGTTGGTGAGTCCAATACGGAGTTTTTCCTTAGCACAAGCATACTTTTTTTTTTGTATTTTTCTCCTAAGCTATGGATTGTACAAGTACAGTTGTTTGAGCATTTTTTATGTACGAGGAGTCTAGGAGTGCAAAGTTTGAGCACCGTTTTCGGGATACCCTGTACAGCCGGGGTGCTAAACTGGAGGCCCGGCCAATATATTGGCATACAATAATATATTATCTTCGGGGAAAATAATTGAAAAGTGAAGATTTTAAGCGCTTCCGGACGTGCAACATGGACAAATCAAGTTTAGATAATACTGCACCGTATTGAAAATGCGCAGGAAAAATTTCAAATCTTAGAACTGAATTTGAAATAATATTTAAAGATTTTAATTCTTTGGAAGACAAATTTTGATTGTTTTCTTCGATTTTCTCAATAAATATCGACTCATTATCCAATCATATGCAAATGGAGGTGTTCGAAATTTAAGGCTATTCAAATTTGATGGCTAAATTCATTGAAGTAGGTGCACTGAATTTTACAAATATTTATCAGCCACGTTTGAAAGTACTAGAAATTTTGCATATAAAATTATTTCTATGTTTGGAAGTACTTATCTGTGCGATCAGTTATTTTCAGTTATGAAAGGAAATAAATCTTCTATAAGAGAAATAGTATTAATGACGCTCTTCTTGGGTCAGTTTTGAGAGTAATTCTACACAATTTCTTCTGAAATACGAAAGATAGTATCAAAGAAGAGATGTTAAGTGTCAAGACGCAAACATTAAATTTTTGTTCATGTTTATATATATATATATTATAATGTGTTATTTGAAATAATCCTACGTTTCTATAAATATTTAAGTTTTTTTTGCGGCACTTCTAAAGTTAAACCTTGTTTGTTTGGCTGAAGTTAGCCTTTGAGACTTACACCCTTCATGTACAGCATGTAAAACAGCAAGCCTTCGTGATCAAAATACTTAAAAAAATAACCTTTTAGTTTTTTTAAAAAAAAGTTTTAAAAAATGAAGTGATTTTAAAATGCTACTCCATCTACAATAAATGACAAACACTCACATGAAAGTTGATCGAACTATGTATAATAAAAGTTGGTGTATGAGTTTTGTCATAACATATGTAAGATTCCTAAAATATTTTTTTTGATGAATGATTATTGAAAATTCTTCGCAAATCGCACAAATAGTGAAGTCAAATATCTTTACGAAATAAGTATTACTTTTATTCAAAGTACATGCCAACTTTTGTTACTTGTATAAAAAGCAATAACTAAAAAAATATCTAAGCATTTAGCATAGTAGTAAAAAGCCTCATTATTTTAAAAGAAGAAACACTAGCGACCGTTTTTAGCTAATTGAGTTAAAATTTTTATTTGCTGTAGGGATGTGAATAAAAAAGAAAATAAAATTTATTATAAATCTGGATTTTTTAAAGTTCTTAAATTTTGAGGGATAATAGAATAATTTAGGCTAAAAAAATATTTGATTCTTTGATTGATCTTAGTCAACTAAATCGTGTTGTGTTCACTTAAAATCTACATTATGAGTTTAAAATGATTGAATATGTAAAAAATAGGTTCTTATAATACTTTAAATCATTTTAAAATGAGAAAGTTTGCTTGAAATGGTGTAATGAAAAATAAAGTTTTTTTCTAATATAAGAAACAAAATCTTTGTAAATAAAATAACGTTCCTTAATATTAATTATTTTTATAAGAGACAAGGAATTCTGAATTACATATAACAAATGTTTTGATGAAAAATAAAACCAACAATAAACAATTTATTGAATATTCTTGCTATAATTAGAAGCACAATGGTGTAGAGGAGCTAAATTGGAGGTATGTGTCTAATAATTGGTAGCATCACTTTCCTTTCAAATATCAGTGGTATTGGTTTTAGTACTATTAATAACTTACAGTTCAAGTGAAGGAGACAAAATACCAGTACTATATCATATTTTATTGACTGTTGTAAGGATTTCTGAAATTCAGAAATTGTACCTTTGAAGTATGTTAAAATGTACAGATAACTACATTTTAATTAATATCTCATCTTTCACATTGTCTATTTCTTCTAATAAAGAATTCATTATGGATTTTAGCTTAAGTTCTACATATTGTGTAAATTTCAACATCTCTCTTTTTTTTAACTGTGGTATAGTTGCCTGAAATTTTGTCTCGCGTATATGGAAGTATTTGAAAATGTTCACCTTTTTAAGTTAATTAAAATCCGATAAAGTAAGAAAAATGGCAACATATATATATATATATATATATTTGTACTATCTAATGAAGTAAATAGAGATAATAATAATTGAATTTTGAATTGTAGAAGCTTCCATGAATGATCGCATATGTGTCTCAGAAAAAAAAATGGACAGGAAGAGTCACATATCAAGCGTTCCATTTCGCCATCTAACCGTAGGTTAAAATAAAGAGGGAATTGTGGTCGGCTAAACTGTGAATCAGGTTAAAATGCAATTGAAAAAGTTCATTTAAGCAAAAAATGGCAACACTTTAGTTGTTCTTTTAATATTCATAATGCATTCAGTGGTGTAAAGTTGATTGAAAATTAAGTATTGGACTTTAATTAACTATTTACGTTATTTTACCTTATTTGAGCAGCATGAGTGTCCTAGAAGCACTTGAAAATTACTACGATCATTTTCACCCAGTGGTTTGTAATACAATTGACATTACGAGTCGATTGTATGGGTCTCAATACAACATTTTAATGGCTGCCAAGCCCCAAAGGTATGATGAGCAACGAGCAAAAGGATAGCGCAGCTCGGTTGGCGACGACCCATCTACCGCTAACAGTATCGCTTTCGGACACGAAGCACGTATTGTGCATCATATATCAACAATCGGGTAACAATCCTGGAGTCAGCAGTAGGATAACATATTGCACTCGGTGAAACCTGTCATAGGCATATGGCCTGTGATGCCAATCCGAAGGGCTGATCTCAAATTGACTCGTCTTCGCATTGGTCATACTCGCTTTACACACAATCATTTATTGCTTGGAGAAAAAGCTCTTGAATGTTCTTCATAAAAGGTTTCGTACACTGTGTGTCTCATTTTAATAGATTGTCCAATTTTTAACCATTATCGAGCATCCCCTTTTTTTCATACATTTGTTTTAACCTTATCTGACATGGTGGGAGAAACGTACACCAAAATATACTTGCCTTTCTTGTAAAACTTGGGTTTTATATTTAATTTGTGTGTATGTGTGTGTTTATGTGTGTGCTATTTGTAGTTTTAATTAGTCTCCACAAAAAATGTATATGCATGCATGCATACATATAAATATATATACATGTGTGTTTGTATTTAAATAATTTTAATATTTTAAGTGTTTGGTGGAGTTTAGCCAAAATTGGCTCTTGCGCTATAAAATTGCACACTCATCACTCACTTGGGTGCATATATATTTTATTGACTAATGTATTTTTAAAGATTAAAGAAGACACACAGAAAATTAAAATAAGAAAAGCTTTGGTCGCAACAAAAAACCGAAAATTTCTCAAATACAATAAGGAAAAAACAAATAAAACCCGAAATTTCCACTGGTCTCAAAAGAAATTTTTAATTTTTATCGATAAACCTCTTTCCCTGACATGGGGAATATTTTCAAAGAACTTGAAAAATGGAAAGAAAGGAATTCTTGCTTTTTTCTTCTTTTCCAGTAGATAGAAGAGATAGATGTGGCATCATTTCCTCGTTAAGAATTAAGTAAAAAAGCAAACAGGATACTAATTACGGATTGCTTTTTCGAAAGAATAAAAAGCAAACTAATTTCCATTAAGGAAGAGTGTTAGGTGTCGATTAGGAAAAATGAAAGATCGTTAATTGGTCGTCAACTCCAACAAATTCCATTAAAGATACAGAAGATTACGTCAATAATAGCATTTCTGGAATTTAGTTTTCTCGAAGTAGGCTTTTGGCACGGACCGTTGTCTTTAATTTAACTTCTTTTATGTTTTTGAAATACCTTATTTAGATCATTCGCGGACAGGTTTCAAGAAGGAAAGGGCATTCAAGAATAAAAGTTAGAAAGAAAACTAAATGTAAAAATATGATCTGAAAATAATATTTGATATTAAATGTATAATTTCCACGGGTACAAAATGTCACCTCTAGTTTGAAGAAGGAAGAGAGAAATTTACATAATATTAGTCTACTGATATTTATAATATAATGATGTATTAATGAAGAAGTTTCTTCTTATTAGACTTAACAAAGATTTTTCGAAAGAAAAATTTCTATATAATGTCAATAGTGCTTCTTCATTTTCTTTTTCTCTAAACCAATCCGTGTCTGAGCTAAAAGGGCTTTTTTTCTTCAAAATTTACCAAAAATTTGCAACCCGTTTATAAGCCGAATTGAAAAAAAAAAGATTTCAACTTACAGTAGATTTTAGATATGCCGCTATGAGATCGAAAATGTTGCCAAACTGAGGAATATCTTTTAAAATAGCTGTAAATTAAAACACAAGATGCCAACGACAATAATTTAATTTATGGCAACCCTCTTTGAAGTCAAAACATTCCTTCCGTTTATTTATTACTTTGTACACTGTCTGTGCTAAGCTGACTTTGTGTGCTATTTTTTTCTTATTGATGAAAGGAAAATAAGCGAGGATAGATTTTTATGTAATGCACGTGATCTTCAACCTACGCTTCGTGTTCTAGTGGAAAGACTCCTTGCAAGTTATCATATGCAGTCAAACAGGGGCATCTGTCAATAATGACATTTTTTCAGAAATTATTGGCAGTGAATTATTTATTTTTAAGTTTAAAATTTTTTTTTGTCTATATTAAGCTGTCTGGACGTTTTACTGACCCTGTTAATGAAAAAAATCCTTCGTTTTTTTTAAAAAGAAGGTTAAACATATTAGTTTTCCGGGACTGTTGTATTATTTCGTGTTAACCGATATTTAGTCTTAAGCGTTTTCGTAGTAAGCGTATTTCAATGTAATACAAACGTCAATTTAATTCTTACATAGATTTAATTTGCTTCAGTTCTACTCGCGAGCTCGCTACCATAATAACTCAACTACCTCGGCCACTTTGGTCTGTGGATCAAAATGATAATTCAATGGATACACCCCTAAATGACTTATGACTGTAAAATGTTCAAAATAGCTATTCACCTTATTTTTAACTAAAACTCATTAGAACAAAAATTTGTTATTAAGTGTTTTTAACTACATTGTTATGAAATCCCAAATATTTTTGAAATATTTGGGACTTAATCTCAAAATTATTTTAATATTTTGTTAATACTTTATTTTTATACAGGTTGTAAAAATTTGAATATGTACATTTAATTTTTAAAATAAAAGACAATCCCAGCAGAAAATAATTTTTTTTTATGTTGAAGTTATTTACATAAATACGACTAATTAAATGAAGCAAAGATGAGCAAAAAACACAGTTTTTAAATATTTATTTTCGTTTAAAAAAATTCGTTTCCTTTCATGTTCGAAATGTAACTATAAAGGAAAACAGCGTGGGCATTACTTCAATTATTCTTTAGAAAACAGACTGTATAATTATCCTGATTACTTACATTGAAGAAAAATGCTGCGTTTGGAGACCGAGTTTAATGATGCTTGCCAGATAAACGCGCAATTAACTTTTTATTCTAAGTGGGTGATAATTTATAAGCTTCATTTTTTTAACATTGTTTAAACATGTATAAAAACATTCTGCATTTTAAGTGCTTTTAATAAATTTACATGCTTTTGATACAAACTGCAATAGTATTTAGAAACATTTTTAAATTTTTGTATTTATATATCCAGTATGCTCACTGACCACTCTCTTGACTTCCGAACGACTTTTGCTATATTCATACAAAGTATAAATAGGTATAGTAAAGTAGCCATGCGCTACTAAATAAAACCACCTTGGCGTCACCTGGTGGTAAACTTTGGAGTTAGCGTTCCAAACTGTAAAAAGGACAAGATAGGGGGGAAAGTGATATACAAAGTTGTAGAATCAGTGGCGTAGCGTGGGCTTTCGACGCCTAGGCCGACCGGAAATTTGTCGCCTCTCTATTTTAATTCTTAGTCAAGAAAATTAGTAAACGTCAAAAAAAGCAGCTTTAAATTTTTTTATGGATTAAAAATGCATTTTCGTATTTTTTATAGCAAAATATTTTATACAATCGTCAATATCAATATGTATGTCATGTTCAATTGCCAAAATAGCAAAATTTGTTATGCTTAACGTGAGCATAGTCGATATGAAATAATTTTTGATTAATTTTAGCTTCGAGGAGAGCTTCTCTCGCAACTGGCATTACAGATGTTAAAAAAATTCTCAACATTCTCATCTTCAAGTTTGGACTTAATAATATATCTTAATAAACCCAGAGAGAAGTCGGGCATAATGAGGTTCTTATTACAGCCTGGGTCTATTGCAGCTACGAAAGCTTGTAGACATACGCGCTCAAGTTGGAATTCTTCTTTAATTAATGTCTTTAGAAGCTGGATCTATGTTAAATTCGTACATGCTCAATATCACTTCAGGCCTTAAAAAGCATATTTTAGTGCTAGATTCTGCAACTGTTGGAAACTTTCACGAATTTCAGCAGCTCTGTCTATTGAATTAAACATTGTTCACCTCAAGTTATTTTCATACGATAACTGAACATCTTTACTTCCGTCACCAAATATATGCTTCCTCCTGATTCGTCTTGGGGGTTCAAAAGAAATTTCAAGCTTTTCACACATAAACTTTTAGCATATATTAAAGCATCATCCACGAATTCTTCTCGTTTTGCTTCTAATACGGTCTGTAAAGCACGTATTTTTTTAGCACATAGATGGATATTTAAACTCTCTGTTTGCAAATAATTTTGAGCGTCATTGACTTCACACAGTATCGGTTGCCAGAGCCGGGCTGCATCCAAGCAGTTCCTCTTGGCTTGTGTCAGCGCGGGCTTGATTTGATGTTTGAAATATTTTTTGAATTTAAGTATCGCGGTAAGTATTTTCGTATACCGCCCGGGGCCATGGCCTCCCTCTGCACCCCCATGTTACGCCACTGTGTAGAATATCATCGATTCAGGATGAAAAGACACGTTGGGGACATTAATGGAAATAATAGAGTGGTTAAACCACGTACATTTTTTTTTCGTGATTTACTATCCTGTGACGTGAGAAAAGGATCTGAGAAAGAAAAAAAAACATTTAGTCATAAGAATATATATTTATTTGAGATGTTCAAACAACTTCTGACTTTTAGCTGCAATGCATATTTACATCCTCGTTTAAATGTCACACTGTTTACGTATGTTAGAACACAGAGCATGACACGCGTCTGAAAGACGGCTCACAGGAAAACGTTCATTGGAGTCAGATCATGTGAAAATGGAGACCACTCTTCGACAACAAAATACCCAATTATTTGGCCAACATGACAGCACACCTGATCATAAAACATTTTCAGTGAAACAGTACATCGTCAACGAGTTTAAGGGATCAAATAATTGAATATGGCGTCTTTGAAGATTGCCCTAAGCGTTCGCCTGATAACGAATTCTTCAGGACCGAACATTTGTTCCTAATATCCATGTGGAAAAAAAATACAAATTTTTTGCTCTTAACCTTTAGAGATTCTATAATAAGCAACTACACAAAAAAATATCCATAATTAGAAAGTACACGCTTTTAATTCAACAGCTGAAAATACTATTAGTGAATTATTACGCATCAGTGAATTGGAAGTTTTAAAATACTGACTAATAGATATGTTTAGCAATCTTTTTATTTCCTGAATAAAAAGATTTCTTTTTAGACATTATACAGAGAATAAAATACTGCTTCACTTACATCCTGCTGCGTAAGGTATGTTTTCACAGTTTACAAGCAATGTAAAGCATTAGAAAATTTAACAGTTTTGATAAGAGTTTTATTATCAATTTCTGCATCAGATTCGCTAAGCATTGGCTCCTACAAATCAACAATTTCCTGAAATTCAGTTGCACTGATAAGCAATCTACCTTCAGAAGAAACAAAATCATTAAAACCTTAAAATATCCCTTGCGTTGTGGAGTGGGATGAAATAAGAAAGAAGATTCCTGTCCTATTCAAAACTCACACATGAGGCTACATTCATGAATCATCTGCACCTGATAAGTCCAATAATGGTCTGGACTCTTTCCCATCGAAATTTGCGACGCACGAGAAAAATCCTATTTTTTTCCGAACTTCATTTGGAAAATATATCTAATTTCTTCTAATAAAGCTAATAAAAAAAGTTCAAAATTTGAAATAATTTGTTAAATTGGGGTTTATTACTCGTTAAATAGAGGGCCTTCATTTTAATCGGAGAAAGAGAAAATTCGTTAAATAGGAGTTCGTTAAATTGGGGTTCGACTTCTATACAGTCGAACCACGACTAAATGAATTCATTGGAACCGAACATTTTGTTCATTAAATCCGGATTTTTCGTTATATCGGTGTCCAAACAAAGAACAATTTTTTTTTTTTTGCATTTACCTTTTGGAAGTTCTGCAATAAGCAACTACTCATAAAATATATAAATATACCATGATAAATACACCTTTTATTCAACAGCTAAAAATACTATTAGTGAATTATTATGGGCCAGTTAATTGGAAAATTTAAAATACTGACTGATAAATGTTGGAAAATTATTTTGATCTCGAAACAGTTCTTTTTTCGACTTTATGCAGAAAAGGAAATATCGTGTCATTTACATCCTGCTGCATAAGGTATGTTTTCACCTTTTCCAGACAAAGTAAAGCATTAAAAAATGCGACAGTTTTGATAAATTTCAATATAAATTTCTGCATCACAATTGCTATTCATTGCCTCCGACAAATCAACGGTTTCCTAACTTCATTTGCACTGGTAAGTAGTCCGTCATAAAATGCAACATAATCGTTAAAATCTTAAGATATTCCTATTTCTGGAATGAGATGAGATAAAAATGGAGTTTCCTGTCCTTTTCAAAACTCACATGATAAGTTACATTCATAACTCGTAGGACACAAAAAGTCTAATAACGACAAGAATACCTCTATAAATGGCAAGCATACCTCCTCTCCCTCTTTTTTCGGGATTTTTCTCACATACTCGCTATATATCTTAGCGGTTCTCTCATGATACGTCTATAATATGTGATATAGGTATACCACTAAGTTAATCCATAATACAACCTTAAAAATATACCTCAGCTTCGATGAAATTACGAAAACGTGCAAGCTAACTTTATTTCTTCTAGTTAGCTTAAATTAACCATGCGCATTACATTATTTATAGTTTTTAAGAAAACAACAGCAGTAATAAAAAGTAAACTATTAAATACTTAATCTTGAAGGGAAAATAATTTTTTCTTTGTTGGAACTTTTATTAGTAAAAATGAAAGAGACGTGGTTTATTTCCTGTGATGGAGCTTTTTAAAATTAAAAAGAAAGGGATTTGAATACTTCCTGTTAAGGAACTTCATTAAAAAAGTTTTTCATCTCTTATTTATAAAATTTTTATTCTCTTAAACATCAGTCAAAGTTCAAAGTGTCAAAAACAATTCCGCTTCCGTAAGTTTAACAACTTTTCTTCGTTTATAATTAATTAACAGCTTTTTCGTCTGTGATCTTCTTTGCTCGGAATCAATTTTAGTGGTGCACGCGAAAGAACAAAATTAAGAAAGAAAATAAGCAACATTTTATTATCATGTTCGTTACAAGGAAAGAAAAGTTTATGATTTTATACTTTGTTCTGAAACAGTGTATTTTTAACCATTTATTGTAGAGCCATTTTTAAACATTTAATGTTAAGGTTTATCTTGTTACAATGCTGATTCGTACAAATGAAAGAAAGAATCTATGTGCGTGTCTGCAATGTAGCAGATAAACGGAAAGAAATAATTGCATGACATTTGGTACGATGAAACTAATGAGTCATAATAGTTTGGAAATCTACTAGTGCTTTCCAAAATTCCCTTCAGATATTTAAAAATTCAATTTTACACCCTTAACTGATTTGCCCGTACACAGAACTTAGGAGGGCTACTTAGGAACCGGGATGTTCTCGATAACGCAAAACGAGGAAAATTTCGATTCCTAAAGGAACATTATTTTCAAAAACAAAAAAATAGTGTCACACAATCTAAATACTTTTCTAAAAATACTATAGCATTAAACTTTTAAATGTGTACCATATTTTTAGAAATATAAGGATTTGAAAAACTACACTTTAAAAAGTGTTTTCGTTTACATGGTGTTCATTAGGTACCTGTACTTTTCCTTTTATAACATAATAAACTACAAAAATACTGTTTTAGTTACAAAATTGTCCTTTTATTTAAATGCTCTAGTTCTTTTTATATTTTACTGCCTAAAAATTTTTTTAAAAAATTTTGAATCTCAAGTTCGTAAAATTTTGATAAAAATGGTAATTTTAATTTAAAAAATTGGCAGTTAAAATAAGCATACTAACATTGCAGGAATTATATTAGTAGCATTAAATGCATTATTACTATGCAAAAGCTTATACCAAGTTTCACTAAAAAATAATGCATAGATTTTTCTACGGATGTACCTAAAACCTAGAAAAACACATTTTGAGTAATATGAAAAAAACTAAATAAAATGGTACAGCTTAATAAAATGTGATATTTAAAACATTCCAGATTTGTATTCATCTTGCATGAACACTTCTAAAGCATTTTTCTTCCATTTATTTTGTCTTTCATGTCAAACTTTTTGACATTTCATGTACCAAATGACCATTTTTCCGGCTACATCTTTTGAACCAATGGACTCACTAACATAAACTTTACATATTATTAAAGAACTCGTTGATACAAGAAAAAATAAGTATTGGTTTTTAATGTAACTTAAAAACTTTTTGTTTAATTCCAGTTTGAAAAAATTTAAAATTTTTGATATTTCATGTCAAAAATGACCACTTTTCCGATTACAGCCTTTGAACCAATGGACTTGGCCATTTTTTTTTTTTTTTTTTTGCTGGTTTTCTTAAACTGTAATCTCCGCTTCAATAATTCTAACTTCGTGAATTTTTCGAAGGCTTTTACAAGTGTTAATTCCAGGATTTCATTTTTTGTTTTCTTATTCCTTTTTTTCCTGCATGTGCATCACTGCGTCATATCGCTGCGTTCATTACACCAATTTGGAAATTTTTTTTTTGTTCACAAATGTGTTTTTTTTAACTTGATTCCATACGCGATTATTGAAGCTTTCATTTGGGTTCTCGGTAAGATCATGCAAACATTTTAGTAAAAGTTCTTTTGCAGTTAAGTCTCTAAATATATGTTTTTAATCTTGACAGAAACTAGTTCTGAGAGGGAATGTTGTTTTCTCCAGATACAAAGGCATTTTTTGTAACCGCCATAGCTGTTGTTTTCATTTTAAAACTGTAATTACTCGGATATTAAGCTTTAAACCTATATATGCTATACATTTTTGGAATCAGCGTTAAATTTAACTTTTTTTAAGATAAAAGTTAAAAAATCCATTTTCCGAAGGTTAAAAACGTTGTTGTTGTTTCTAATGCCACCTGTCTGACGTAGGTTAAAAACGTTTTGGTTGCCATATAGCATGTCACAATTGGTTTGCCCTTACAGCGTACAGGCAAACCGATTTGCACATATCCTTCCTTGATTTGCACATATTTTTAATTATTATAGTGAGATTTTTAGTGCTCGTGTTTTTAAAATATGTAATATGTACATGGTACTGAAATACTTCTCATTCGGGGTTTTTTTCTTCTTTTCTTTGTGAAGGCGGACATTTTTCCTTAAAGGCATGAATTTAGATTCTTGAAAATATTCGACAGAGAACAGGGATGGGTAAGGCAATGTGCATTTTGTTCCTTGAGAATAAATGGAAATGGAAAGATAATCCAAAAAAGCCAATATTATCTGTCCACATTACAATGTAAGACTCAGTATTACACATTAGGCTTCAAATTGTGTGTGCATATACCATTTATGCACACACACAAATATTCTCAACCACTTGTGAAAGAGGTACGAGCATGAAGCTGTTATGTAAGTGTAAGATAAATTCTTTTAATATGTATGTAACATTCTTCATAACATGTAAAGCATACTTATAAAAAGAAAACAATTAGGGTGTTGTGTTTGATAGCGGAGAAACTTTAAAATTGAAAATTAAAATAAAAGTCTTTCATTTTCGCATTCTGTTGTGTATAATGCTTAGTTATATACAGTAAAAATGTCCCTTTTTTAACATTTTGGAGAAAAAAGTGACCGCTTGAGGGATTAAAATTATTTTTCGTAACTCCAGGAATAGCTGTGAATGCAACAATATAACTTCCATGTAGTTTTTTTTTTTATTTTTACATATTTTCGTTATAATTGTATTAAATATTTATCATTATATGTACTTTTTCGTTTATTTGTTCTTTGTTAAAGTACGGCTGTTTTGCGAACAAATCATATCAAAATGTGTTACTCAAAAGTTGCACTTTTGTTTTTGTAGCATGTTTTATGCTTACAGATCCCTTTTTGCATTTTTGATTTAATTCGATTGATGCTAAAGTTATTTTACCTTTTTTAAAATCTCTCTATTTTTTTAGTTTGCCATCGCGCTGTTGATGAGATTTGATCCAAAAACAAGTTTATTGCTATCTGTTTCAGAATGTTTTTTACATCAATTAATATTGTAAATTCTTTTTCAGTTTATTTTCAATTAAGTTGCCTAGGATTATTTCGTTTTATTAAGAATATTAGAACACACACAATACTGGACTGGAACTCATTCTACAGAAATCTAATGCTTAATGTTTGACACAACTTTTATGTAAACATCATATATTGGATTGTGCACGGAAACACATGGCGAGCTATATTGTATATTAATATTTTTTTAAAGCAACAATAATGAAAATGTATTCATTTTTCGAAAAATAAACACAATTTCAATTACCACACGCTCTTCGTGTTCTAAATAAATCGTTTGTTTAGTTGATTTCCGAGGGACAAAAAAGGTCAATTTTCATGCTTATATATTTTAAAGAAAAATTCTTCAAATATTATTTATATTTTTTTAAGAATTCATTGTCTTAAAAATTTACCTTTGAAATAAATTTTTATAACATTGACTAGAATAGCAATTACATTTTCCCCCTAATACAACTAACATTAATTTGATGGGTATTTCTTTTCAGAAGCATTCATTCCGTCATTTAATGCTTTCTTTCTGAAGAGAAGGAGAATATCTTTTATTGAGAATATTACCGAAAGTATTGTATTTCATTAGAAATATTCGCTTCAAATTTTAATCTTTTCTTAAAATTAGAAAAATATTTTTCTTATTTTTTCCTTGCAAAATGTTTTAAAAAGTTTAAACATAAGAAATAAATGCATAATTTGAAAAACTGCTGAAGAAACTTTGAAAAAGGTAGAAAAAAGATAAATTGAAATGGAATTAGATTAAATGGTATGAGATACTTTTAAAAACAAATGGATTCAAAGAATTCATATGTAGCGTATAAATTTTTCATTAGGGATAAATTTTCCTTCGACTAAATCAAGAATAAAAAAAAAAGAAAAAGAATAATTTTAAGAGATGAAATTTATTTTTTTATAAAACTGTCGAAGTTATAATGAATTAAGTGTTTTAAGCTATTCATGGGTAATTTTTAATTAATTTAAAGAAAAGTTTATTTAAGAAAATAATGTTTTATGAGCTTCCAATTGAAGAATTCAGATTAAAAAAGTTCCTAAATTAATCTTTTTAATTGTTTTCAATTAAGGAACTAAAAATACAAAGGGTACCGCTCAATTTTAGATTTTACAGGAGCTGATGAGTCATGATTGTAAACTATTGTGTAAGTTTTGAATATGACAGGAAGTTAATTTCTTCTCTAATCCCACTCCACGACAATGGGGATACCTTAAAAATGTTTACCAATTATTCTCCTTCTTGAGATGTGAGATTTATTCTACGTATGGTTTTGCAGAAAATTTGTGTTTAAATTTTGGTATGGCAAAAAAAAAAAAACTTTTTTGAGTCAAGATTTAAAAAAAAAATATCAACACATCTATTTGTCAGAATTTGAAAATTACCAACTAACGAGTCCGAAATAATTCGTTAATAGTATTTTTAGCTACTTAATGAAAAAGGTGTAATTTCTAACTATAGATATTTTTGTGTACAATTTCATTATAGAATTTCCAAAAAAAATATGAGCAAAATATTTGCATTTGTTGGGCCTCAATATTACGAATAAACCTGAATTCAGGAATAAAATTTTCGGTCCCTATGAATTAATGTAATCGGGGGCCAACTATATATTTAATATGTGGATCTTATAGCATTGTGAATGAAGAAATCGTAATTCCTTAATTTAGTAATCCTAACAAAACCATTGGAACAATTTACTTTAATTCTCGTATATAATTATTAATATCTAATGCTCACTATTCTAGATGTTCATGTACTCTAGTCCTTAACGCAACAGTTAAAAGATAATGAAATAAGAAATAGCTTATTAATTTAGTTTGAAAACTATTACTTGGTTAAAAAATAAAGTACAACGCGTTAAGTATCTTAATATTTTTGGACGGATAAAGTGATCACATTCTGGAAACCTAACATCTCGAATATTCCTTACATTAAGATTCTTAGAAGTTCTTGAAATAAGTACTCAAAAAAGTGCCAACATAATAATTCATTTTTCCTAACTGGGAAGAAGGGATGCTACAAAAAAAACCAAGGTTTCTGTTAGAATTCCTTGAATTAGTGATAGAAAAACATCAATATATTTACACGGATACTTAGCAATAAGCCCTTTCTAATCCACGCGGAAAAATAAGTGATATCTATTTATTCTCTATTAAGTAGTAAATTGGGTATTTACTGTCACAAATCTGTTTGGATGTATTACTTCGACAGTCGGTGAATGAAATCAAATATATTGATTTCTAACCAATATATAGGAATTCTTTTAAGTTGTCTTCATATTTTTCTTAAGTATTTCTGACCAATAAATTAAGAACTTTTAGGAAAGGAATAAGTAAATAAAATATTTAGGGAAATGAAATAAAAACTAAAAACAAATGTAGTTTAAATCATAAATAAATTTCAAACATATATCAAATGTTATAGATTTCCACTATGGCCAACTCTATAAATCATGCAACAATATTATGATGCATTTTTATATTTTAAGAACGCTTTATTAAAATTATCAAAAATTTGAATAATTGTGTGCTTACTTCTAGAAGGAAATAAACCTTCTGGTATAATCTGGCCTTTTTTGAATGAAATGAGACAATTAGAGTTCCCAAGAATACCATAATTTTTTTTCACTAAGGCAAAAATATACTGATCATTATAAAACAGCCACCTTAAAAGCATATGAAATGGACTGGGGATGAAAAAATAGAAAGATATGGAAAACTATAGAAACTTAACTCTCAGAATTGTCCCAAAAATCTAATGTCTCGCAAATTTACATTTGATTCACAGATTCTTCGTTCAAAGTTCTGAAAATGAGAAAAGAAGTTTGAAGCATTTTTTATTATTGTTTCTTTCAGATATTCATTTCTGCTGGCTAGATAAATTTCAAATATTTTTAAGGGCATTATAACAGTGACTCTATAATGTGACATTAACCCTTCAAAATATGGTCAACATTTAATTGATTAGTTTGTCTATATTACATCAGACACAAAATAGGCAAATTAGACACAACGTAAATTTGAAACCGGTGCAAGTGACTAGATCATCCCCTAAGATGGAGTCTCAAAATTTTAAATTTCATATGAGGGTTTTGATTCGGGTGAGAGCCTAGTGATCAAGGTCACAGACTCGTGGCTGGCGTGTCATGAGTTCGAGCCTAGTGTCATTGAAGACCCGCCTTGAAGAGAGACTCATTCATGTTTATTCTTATGTTACTCAAACTCCTTAACTTAGTGTGGCTTGGAAGTTAGGATAAACCTACTGATGTATCGCTCTCGTCCTTAGTGTAGCTTTATAGTGCGACGTTAACTCTCACTCAATCACGATGATTTTGGACCTTGATAGTTTTAAACTAAAACAATCCGAAAAGTGTACTTCTTTTGAAATTCTTCTCTTCAAGTACGAGCCTGTTATTGTAAAAACTAAATTATTTCAACTACTTATTGTTGATGATTCTGCTTGATAGGAATTATTACAATGTTTCGTCATGAAGCACGATATTACGCCAACCTTATAGAAAAAATATTTGGTACTTTTGAGTATAAAACCAAACTTCCGTTGCATTATTTTCGTTTCATTTTTCTATGTTTTTTCTCTTATAATTCGTGGTCGCGGTAGCCAAGTGGTCTAGGTATCGAATCGTGGCTAGCATGTCATGAGTTAAATCCCAGTACCACTGAAGACCCGCCATGTAGAGGAGCGATGCACGTTAAATCTGTCGAGAGCTCAAACGTCCTCCCGTTGGTGTGGTGTGGTAGTTAGGAGAAGGGGTGCCAGCTCAGGTATCGTCCACGTCACTTGATCATGGTTCAAAATGACGCCCTCGTGTAGCTCGCAGGGGACGTTAATATTCACTCACTCACTCATTATCTTATAATTACATGTATTCTATAATTCATTTTCATTTACAATACTTTTTCTCCAGAATATTGATTAATTAAATTTATAAAATATATATTACTAATCTGATTTCAGTGAATCAATCCCAGATTTTACAAAAATTTGTCTCACATTCCTCAAATAACCTTATTTCTAAACATGCCACAAACCACTCTTCAGACAATTACTTATGCGACTCATCATTTTATACATTTGTTAGCATTTCATACCAGATTAAAAATGTCAATCTCTTGTATCTACCGTATTGATTCCTATTGGCTGAAAAGATGCATTTCCTGCCTGTAAATACTCGCCGGCAAAGCTATTTTCTTTTCTTGAATAACAATAAGACTCTTAAGATTATCCATACGGATATTGGATATTGTTTTGAAAAGAATTCCACGTACACACATTCGAGTCTGAATTTTCTATTAACTTAAGAAGCTACGATTGGGTAATTTCTTACATTGTCTACCGAGGGGGAAAATCGAGTTATGGAAGCAGAAGGCCTAAATGGAAACCATCGGGGATCGAGTGTTTTAAGAAGAAGGAATCTCTCTCTTCCGCCCCTGGATGCAAATCAGGCAAATAGAATAGAATGAAACGGACGGAGAAAGATGAGTCCGAAATGCAAGTTTTTGAGGA
The DNA here is from genome assembly GCA_019973975.1 of Trichonephila clavata. Classification (NCBI taxonomy): domain Eukaryota; kingdom Metazoa; phylum Arthropoda; class Arachnida; order Araneae; family Nephilidae; genus Trichonephila; species Trichonephila clavata. The sequence goes on along the minus strand of BMAO01030002.1, from coordinate 209,963 downwards.
AACAACGTATTAAGTGACTTCCTTTTTTAAAGGAAAATCGATTTCCTAGGGATGAGTTCTATTCAATTTCATTTTTGGATGTTAATGCTAGTCTTCTGAAAAAGGTTGGGAGGACGTATTGTGCATTGCACTTAAGAATTTTTTCTCTTTTGAAAGTGTGGTCAAGTTTCAGACGTTGCATCTTGGAAAATGTCGTCATAGAAAAGATCTTGTTACGAATTCATATGAAAGATGGGCTTTAAGAAAAAGTTTGTTTGATCAGAAAGAGGTTTTATTATAGAAACGAACAGGTATCGCCTTCTAAAGTACCTTAAAAAGTTATTTGACACTATTATAAAAATATTTGAAAGGACATACCAAAAGTAAACCTCAGTTCATTTCGTTGTACAGCAGCTACATTATTTGAAAGTATGTGCATTTAGTAAAATTAACTACATCATTCTGTATAGATGGTTTAATAATTTTGATAAACTGTCATCAAATATAAGTCAAAAATGATTCTCGATTTTTTTTCACTTTTGTAAATATATCAAGGAAGGATAAAAAGTCAATAACTTAGGTATATATGAGGGGTAAAAATAATAAACAGGTGAGATATATAGATAAGTATTTTTTACTGGAATTATTGAGAATTAAACTTGGAATGAAGTACGGGAAATATTTGCAGTAATATTCCTTGGGACTGAAAATATTTTTTAATTTATTTTCTCTCTCTAACATATTAATCTAAAGATTAGATAGTTATTGAGTTAAAATTTGGAACAAAAAAAATGCAGGATGATAGATCTACGCAATGTTTAATGAAGCAATACTTAAGAATCATTTCATCTTAAAAATTTTAACACGAAGATTCTCAGAAAATTACAGCATTATATATATAAGATGTACAAAAAAATAAAAAAAAACATTTTTTATCGATGCACTGATAAGCGCAATATAGGAAAATTTGTAGATCATTTTCACTTAGGAATAATAGATATTTTAGTTTATACATGGTGGAAATAAAATATTTGGAAACAAAATAGTTATTTCTATAAGTATACACATAAAAGACACTTCCTTACAGGAATTCAAATAGTAGGTAACTTTATTCCTACTTTTTACAGCTTTTAGTTTAAATATAATCTGTAATCCTCTGTGAGTATTTTACTAAGCAAATCTTAATTGCACGAAACAAATTTGGAAAGTAATTATTCTTATATTACGAGTTTATGTAGATGCTAAATTTAGGGTATAAGTTACATGATTACATCATATATGTCTGTAATTTAGCAATCCTAATATTCATAAGTTAAGCATGCTTTAAATTGACTAAGAAATTATCAATTCTTTTAAAACAAATGATGTAGAACTTATTACATATACATATCTAATTTTACGACACCTAAAATAATGAAACTTTTTCAATATACAAACGGATCTATACGCGTCCTTCAACTAATCCTCATGGGAATTCTTTGAGGCTAGTAAAATTCATAAATCCTCTCCTAAGAAGGCATGATATGCAAATTAAGTCTATTATATATAGTTCTAGTTCGTGAGTTAAAAGGAGTTAGTGAGTTAGAAAGTGGTGAAGGATAGATAATACACGGTTAGAAGGTTAGTAACTAAAGGTGACAAGAGAAATACAAGGTGAAGATTACCGAAAAGGTTAGAAATGCCTTGTAAAAGATTAAAGAAAGGAAGTTGTTATTGATAAATTATATTGATTAGAAGACTGCATAAGTTCAGGTACGTTAATATTTAAAGTATTAAAGGGGTTCAGCGGACATTAGTTATATATTTACCGTGTAAAGTAATATTAAGGTAGAACTATTATTATAAATGGTTTATTTAATGTATTCTCCCAAAGCACGATTCTTGTCGTTTCCCTCTGTTATCTGACTGGATCATCCTATTTATAGTGTTGAATTTAATTGAGTTTGAATTGATTCAAGTGCTAAATAAAGTAATTGGAAAATATAATGTCGAATCCATCCTTCACTTCCTTCCACTCCTTTAGCTGGGTCACAGGGTAAATGGGAAGTAGGTTTTTTACAGGTTGAAAAAATACAGTTCCTTATTTTCCCCACATAAACAAATGAAATAAGTCACGTGACTTTGACTGGAAATGAACAGGCAACATTTATAGGAATTTTCTCTGGAACATATACAGATTCATTTAGTCGCAGTAGAATTCAGACAGAAGAAATACAACTATTACTCGTTAGAATTGATTGTTTTTATTTCGGATTTTTTTTTTTGAAATTTAAAAAGACAGAATAAGTTAAACATTGATATTGCATTAAGAACAGAAATGTCCAAATAAAAAAAATCCTTTCGCAAAATTTTACAGGCTTTTAGGAATGATTGTATGTGAATCTCCCGTGGTAAGGTATGGTACAACACTTCTAAGACAACTGCAGATTAGTGAGACGCCCACCGACGTAGTGTGAATTTTGGTCATTCACGATTGTAACATGGCAATCCGCAAGTTGGCGTTAAGCATTGGATCGGTATGTTCAGTTTTGACCGAAGATTTAAGGTTGAAGAGAGTATCAATAAAATTCGTGCTAAAGTTGCAAAAATAGAACCCACCTATTTTTCACGTTTGATTAGGAGTTCCTGTTTCAAACACATAATTCCTGTGGTTCATCAATCCCCCTACTTTCCAATATGACGCCATATGATTTTTAGTTATTTAGAGTCAACACTCCCACTGAAAGGGATCCTATTCGAATCCAGGGAAGACACTATGTAGAACTTGGTTGGCTAACCAGAATAGTATTCCAAACAATTGGCCTCAGTACTTTTTCCTAAAATTGGCGGAATTGCTCTATGAGAAGTATATACATCCCTAAAGGGGTTACTTTGAAAGATAATAGAATAGGCACAGTATGCATGAATAATTGTGTTTTTGTCAACCAAAGGTTTGATACATTTTAAAAACATCATATGCATAAAGTTTTTTTAGAAATACTTTTCATGTTTCACACACATCGTACTAATAAATCATAGCCAAATACTTTTATATAAATACCGAAATTACAATTAAAATGTAAGTAGTAGTCCAGTAGTTCTGAGAATAATATGAAAATTAAGTTTGGAATGGCGTGTTATAAACGCATTAAAATATGAATATATTTAATTCAATATTCCATGTGGATATTTTAATGCTTGAGACATGATTTCCGTAATTAATGATATTACTTAAACATTATCATGTAAGCCTTTTTTCGCAAAGGAACTATTCAAACAAGCGGAAAACATACAGTATATTGTACTTTGGAGTGCAGGAACTAAGAACCAATTAATAAGATGATTTAAAGTTCAATGTACCCTAAACACTACATATCGCCTTATATAATAAGATAGAGTTTAATTAATATCAATTCATCATGCTGATATGACAGCCCATTTAATAATCTTCCGAGTTTATATTCAGAGTAGTATCACTTTATTATGTCTCTGACCAAAATTTTTATTACTTCTGAGTAATGTGAACAATTATCTTGTAGTTTTATATTCTAGTACATCCCAGAAATATGAATATTCTATGTAATGTACATTATATTGAAGATAGAAATTGTTTTAATCTGTCTTTGAATTCAAAGCACACAATATTCTTGCACTAAATTCTCATTCAGTTGGCCATTTTAAAAACTAATGATGATAGCTTAAATTTTCCTTCGAATACTTTGAATAACTAATTATAAAATTTGGAACATTTATGAATTTCCGAGTAACTGTAATTCTATTTATTATTAATGAGTTTACGGAATTAAAACTTCGAGATACTTGATGTAAAAATAATAGATTTGATCTACTTTTAATTAAATAGTTCAATTAACTTATGTGACTAACCATGATTTCGAAAAAGCGCAACAAGAGATAAAAGATTGTTACTTAATGCCACGTAAATTAGAAAAAACATATAAAATTGTTTTAAAAATAATTTTCAATTAAAATTACTTGTTGTTGTGTGCTTATGCCACCTGTCTGATGTAGTCAGATCGAGGCCCACGAAATTCATCATGGCAACGGGCTAGAGATACGTCTGTCATTAGCCTAAGTTTTGAGCCCATGAAGGTGACAGCCCGATTTTGCACACGATAGATGGCTACACCATTCGGATCCACAGATTTAACGAGAACGTTTTCCGTTTGTACTCGGCGAGTATTTGGTGGCATCGGGCACCGAACCCTTGCCTTCCGGTCTGACGTCCGATGCTCTAACCACTAGGCTACCCACGGCCTAAAATTATTTAAATGCAGTTAATTAGCAGAAAATGAAAAAAAAATAATACATTCTTCTTTATATAAAATGCTTCTTTTATTAAAAATCTAAGGCAACTTTACAGAGCCAGAATTAGGTTTTTTGAAATAAATAATTAAGTTGTTGGTTTTCTGCATATTTTAATACATCAGAATAGAATTTTAAAAAAAAATATGGTTTTCATTTTAACTTATAATTACTCTGAAAATTATGTGAATGTCTCAAAAGTACTTGTTCACGCTCTATTGAGAAATCTTAGCTGTATATAACAGCGTTTCTCAAACTGTGAGCACGCTCCTCTAGGGGGTGCGTGATACGAGGGGGGGGCGAGCATATTGAAAAGTCGAAAACAAAAGATTATTTGAAAAAAAATTATTAATTTACTGAAAGTAAGCAAGATACATTCTGGCATAATAAAAAATAAAATAAACATTTACACTGATATAATAGACGAAAAATGTATCAGTACTGCACAATGTATTTCATAATAAATTTAATAATTACTAGTGACCCCATTAGCTTGTCACATTTTTTCATTTTATACACAAATTAACACTTATCTTCATAATTTGCATGGTTTGTAAATAATTCCTTTTACTGACGAATAAAAGTTACGTGATTCGCCCTTTAATGTCTCCGTTTTCCACGTAGGTGCGAGTATAGTATGTATGGGGGGGGGAGAGAAAAGGAATAAATAAGGAAATCCTCTGATAGAAGGAAATCCTTTGCAAACACTGCCAATGGCCTTTTTGTTGCATTTACAAATCCTTCCAAAAAACTTTATGAATACCAGTACATGGAAAAGATCGGACTTTGGAAAGGCGTATATATACGTCCGGGACATTTAACGCACCGGTTGAGTGAGACGTATACATACGCTGATGGCACTTAAGAGGTTAGAGTTGTATTGTAGCTTTAGTGTCATAAAGTACAATATTATTGAATGCAATATGTTATTTTTTGTGTGGGGAGGGTGTGATGAAAATTATGATTAAATATTGGGTGGCAAATATTGAAAGTTTGAGAAGCAGTGGTATATAGGCAAATATTATGGAATCTTTTTTAGTAAAAAGAGAATTTTTTTAAAACTTTGTTGTTTTTCTTTATTTTTTAACCAAGAAATTGCATTTAAATTATTTTTCATTTTAATACTATTCTTAAAACATTTTTTTAATGTTTAGTCTAATTTGAGTGACGCTGAATATCAAACAAAATATTCATCTGTACGCTTTTAAAAATTCCAGTTCAGAAAAAAGATAAATACCTTAGACTTCAATTCCTCAAAGTTCATTTACTAACTGGAGTGTGTATAAATATATGTTCACCAGATTCTGTTATTATTGAATATCTCCTTTCAAAGAGGGCTGAAGAATGTTAGAAATATTTCCAGAAATCTCCTTGGAATTTTTGAGCAGATATTGAAAATCATTGCTAATCGAAGTGAGAAATTTGAAATGAGATTTAAATTCCATTCCTCTACTTTGATAAGTTGCTTACATGGCACATAATTCAAATTGAACTGCTTAGATATTCCACAATAACCTCCAAGAAGATGATCAATATGCTCTAAAAGAAAGAAGCAATGTTAAGCAAATTCCTGAAAAGTTCTCTGAGAAATTAAGTCATTAAGAAGCAATAAAATGTAAATTAGCTATTTACTCGAGATATATTTTAATTACTTTCAATCCCTAATACTATTTCCGTGCAAGGAATTTTAATATTAAGGAATGGTTGCTTAGTAACGAAATACTATAAATAATTAGATTAGAGATGCATTTAATTTTATCTTACGTATACACAGGTTAATTTGAAATGATAATAAAAAAATTGGTCTTATCTTTATTATCACAGCACTAGTAATGTACATAACAACTTTCTGTTATTTAATACTATTAAGAATATAATTCCTTTAGTTTATAGACGATGTTGTCTAAAAACTTATGAGGTAAGATATTCAAATGAAGTTTCTATTTATGGGTGCGCAGGCACGCAACTGGATCCCAAACACTTTTTAGCTGTCCTTCCATTGTTAGTGCCCTTTTTAAAATAGACAATGACTACAGCATGGACATCCTATACTCGGATCGTGTTATGGACGTTGTCACTGTAGTGATTCACGCCTTTGGCAATATTTGACTGCATCTTTATTTTGTTATATGCACCTTTGCACAGCAACGACAACAACAACATTTGTAGTGATTGACTACTTTCGGAACCTTGATTTTAACAATGCATATAACTGGATAATTGGTAGTTTTTTTTTTTTTTTTTTGCTATTTAGTGTCAATTGAATTAAAGTATACATAAAAAATTGTTCTAAGAATATTATTACAAGAGCAAATTATTTTAATGTTTTTTTAGCAAAAAATTGACAAAGAAGGACATATTTTAAAAACATTCTCCTTTCAAGAAAAATGCTTCTATAATAATAACATTTTACCTAGGATTACTATACCGGGATTGTGAACTAGGAGTTTTGAAATTTATAATTTAAAAGTGGATTTGTTCATATTTTATTACATAAGAGAAATTTTTATAAAAAAAAATACCTGTTATTATTCCAGTTAATCGAAACTTTGAAATTGGAAATTTTTCAAAATTGTTACTTCAACCTCCATTATTATCATCAAAACATTTTCTTAAAAAGAGAATGTTTTGAAAATGTGTCATTTATTTAATTGTTTTTATATGTGTGTCATTAATATGCAACACATTTAAATGTTTTTTTCCCTTCTCATATCAATCTTGAAACAATCTGATATACATATTCTGTTTCAATTGACACTACATATCCAAAAGTTGTCAGTTTATATGCTGTTTTAAAATCATGGCTCCTCACGCGCGCGAGCACGAATGTAGTCAATCACGTTAAAAACTGAAGTTATGTGACAGTTTCTGCATCTCAAAGTTTATTTATATATGCACAAATAAGATCAGAGAAAAATAAATTCATTTGGTATATTTCTATACGATATTGTATACAATTTGGGAACATATGACAAAAAGTACTTTGTTACAACAATTTTTCTCACTCCATTCCAATTTTAATAAACAACGATGTTATTCTTTTTTAGCAATTCATCTGAACCAACACCCAACTGCCAGCGATTGCGAGAAAAAAAAATTAAATATGCATTTCTACAGAGCTTAATGCATTCATTCTCGCTATGTAAATGTCACGAATTCTCGAGAACATACACTCCGTATAAATTTCCCAAAATTAGACGCAGAGTGGAATTTTTACAGCTTATCTCGCACCCGCCTGCGTTTTGCGTAAATATTTCATTAAACATTTTACCTAAGAATGAAAATTAAAAAAAAAAAGAATTTCGCAGACGCGAATGGCAACGTCCAATATTGGAGAGATGACATTTATTATCCTAATTGGATTAAGGTTTCAAGATCCATTAAAGATTCACGGGGGGCTGGAAAAGAGAAAGGAACGGGGGAGGTCGATGAAATGAGGACACGACAGAGACAGAATTTCGAAAATGTCGTCTGCTATTTTTGTAAGAAGGAATTAAAAAAAATTGTATGAACAAAAGTGGCAACGATGAAGTGAAGATTCTACTCCGTTGGGAGGAATATTGTATTGACATTTGGAATGAATTTGTTTTTAATTTCGTTTGGTAGCAAATGTGGTTAATTAGTTTAACTGGTGAATATTTTAAACTTCGAATTCTGTTTAATATATTTCAGGATGAGTTTTTTTCCCTTCACTTTCATTCTATTGAGATAATAACCATTTAAAGAGATGGGGCTTCAAAGCCGAAATAGATTTAACTGGATGAAGTGTGTCTAAATGTTCGAAATGAAAGCAAACTTCCAAATGAAATTTAATTAAAATAAGAAATCGGCATTTGAAACCATGTAATAAGTTCTTTGGAAAATGTTAATGGAAATATTTTTGAGCGTAATTAAATATTTTAGACAGCCATGAATGTCCCAAAACATTGAATGAAATTTGAAAAAAAATATTTTTAATGAAAGGACTTTAGTAGCTGAATTGCATCATCCTAGAAGCTGGTTTGCGTTATTGAATCTAATTTTATTCAAAGCTTCAATGCGAAGTAATATTTACATCCCATCCTCTATTCTTTCAATTGAAAAATTATACTTATTGTCCAATTAAAATGTGTTACGAATTCAATGAATGAAATTAAGGTTAAGACTGAGAGTTGAGCTGTTTTTTAAATGCAATTTTTAGATGCAAGGTAAGGGTAACAAATACTACGGAACGTTTTTAGTTTTGGAATTCTAATTCAAGGAAAATTGAAATAATTTATTTTATCATAATAGTTCGAATTGAATCGTGATATTTAAATATTCAAATACAATTTTAATGTGCTTATGTTTTGTGTAAGCTTTGTTAAGTTTAAGCTTTGTATTAATGTTTTTTTTATTTAATTGCAATGTATTATCATGCAAAGATAATCACTGGGTAGTGTTTTGTGATTTGATTTAAGTAAAATGCATTTTACATAAAAAAGTCTGCTTGTTGTTCTGAAATGAACACGAATCCACTATAGTGTTTGTGCATAAAATCATCAATTATCAACACTGCGAAACTCCCAACTAATTTTACTCAATCCAAAATCTTAATATACTAATATCTATTTAGAAAGCGTATAAGGAAAGAGGTACAGTTATTGAAACCTAACCAAAAATAAAGATTCATTTAGCAGGCATTAGAAATTTTTAGTAATAGCCAAGTAATTTAATGATCTCACAAAAATTCAGGAGATTTAACCTAACTGTCTATTTCTGCAAAGCGTTTAAATATTTTTTAGCACTGCACAATTAAGACTTCCTTACTTAAGAAAGTAGATCACTTAAGCTTCAAATCGTGTGGCTGAAAAATTTCAAGAAGAAATAATCCATACTTCGGTACACTTTTAATTCGATTCTAGTTTATAATATTTAGCACTGTCACCGATAGTCTACATCTATTTATTAAAGCGTTTTTTTACGTCTGCGAAACAGTTGCAAGAAAACACAGCTTTGGTAGAAATTTTAAATGTTAATTTTAACTTTAAAGTATTTTGAGAATGCGACTTAATTCTTTTAGGAACTAAAATAAAAGTAATTTGTCTAAATACATTTTAGTCTTGCAAGAAAAGCCACTGCATAACTTAACTAGGTGAAACTATTTCGCAGTGAATCATTTTATTTCTGTGAGGTTCGGCTGTTTGATTAAGTACACTTTTTCTAACTTCGAATAAATCAACATTCAAGCGAAGTGACTAATAAAGAGCTCAAGGCATGGACTCAGGTGTTTTCTCTTTTTCTTTTCCGTTATCTTCTCATATAAAGACCACTGTATACAAAACAGAAAGATGTAGCTCAATGGACTCAATTCATGAGACGTCATAGTCACATGATAATGATAACTGCGTGTTTTAGACAATAAGTTCAAAAACTCATGTGACGCCATAGTCACGCGATAAAAGAAATCACGCGTTTCCAGATAATCAGTTCATGCTCTTCATTGTTGCCAACTTTTAATCTTCTCTCAGAAACTTTCTCGCAAAAAAAAATATATCAACAACAATAATGCACATAGGTAGACAAAATGCATTAAAAAATATATGCATAAAATAGTATGTTTTTTCATTTTAAAATTTTTTTTGAAGAAATTAATTTTTTATAACATTTGAATATTTTTACTCAATTATAACATTTTAAATTTTTCCAAAGTTTTTTAAATAGAAACAACAAGTACAATTAATTTGATGCCTGTATTGAATTCACTGGAGATCATGTATTTGTCTTTTTCATGTGACCGTCATGAACTGAGTCCAATACATAAGCTCTAAAAATATTTTCATGCATCAGTTTCAGGAAATAAACATGTGCTTCTTGTTAAAGACAAATTGAATACAATAGTATACAGATAAATGTAGCGATACAAATAAGAGAAAGTATCTCAACTTAATTACAGGAGATACCCTTCATTATAGTATACAATGAATTTGATAATGTTAATCTGTTGAAAAATTTTCTGTAGAGAAATAATGTGCTTTGTAATCTTGTCCATCACTTCACCATGCTCAGTAAGCGATTCTATTGATCGTTCTTCCTCTATGAGCTGTATCATCGGCGTGACCTATATCATGTGACACACAAGGAAAGACTCAAACGGAAACCACTCCATTCCTTTTACGCGGCGTTCGAAAAAGACCGACAAAGAAGGTTCCTGAGAGGCATCCTCTCCAGATGCTATCTGGCACAACCCTTTGAGATTCAATAACAGCAACCCTATCATTTGGAAGGGTTGGGGGCGAGTGTTATCGAGAGCAAACGATAATGCCACTTTGGCGATGGGAAGAAGGGAGATGGGATGGGTGACACCGCGTGATTTGCTCGGTGACAGGCGATGGCAAAAGAAACAGTTGCTCTTTCAGAAAACGGCAAAGGGGTTTTAGAATAGAAGTAAAAAAATGTAACAAGTAACCATATAAGAAATATTCAGAAACTTTTTAGAACATAATTTATTGTTTGGCAATGACAAATATGATATATGTACTACTTTAAGCAATAAATTAGTCTCTTAGTTTGCATTTATGAATAAATATATTTCCATTGTTTCGAACAAAATCATGATAATTCACAGAAATGTGTTTAATTAATAATATAATTTTATTTTGCTAATTTTTTAGTATTACCATTATTGTGATCGTACATTCATTGAATGCTAGTCACAAATTTGATAAAGTGCTTATAACCTTTACAATTTTATTTAAGTGACATTTCTCACCTTAAAATACTTTAAAATTAAGAATTGATTAACTAAATATACTATGTTTATAAATAAAAGACAATTTCCAAAACTTGTCAACTTTTTTAAATTCCTAATGTGGCTGCTGATTGGTGTTTTACCATTGCACACTTAGTACATTCAACGATAGCTGTTATCTCTGTTAGTACAGCATCATATAGGGGTATACATGTAGAACTTCAAAGACACCACAAAAAATTGCAGAAATTTATTGATTTCTTGCCAACTACACAACTCTTATTGGCCAAATTAGGCAAAAAATATTATATACATTAAATACTATTTTTTCAATAACTTTTAGAAATCCTTGAACTTCCATGATCTACTCATGCATGTGAGAAAATGTAAAACATCCTTATACTTCAAAATATTAGGTGATTTTTTGTTATGAAAAAAAGATTTGAATTAATTCCACTCTAGTTCATCCCCCCCCCTCTTTCAAATTCCAAAACCTCAAACCACTGTGAAATAGCTTTAATCTGATCTCGGACAATTTGACAATTTCTCAACATCCATACATAAGAAGTCTAATAATTTACATTTGACGTATGCAAATGTCGTAGAAACACATCAGCCTCAAGGAGTTGCTGTCTGTTGGATGGCGGGATATCAAAAACAATAGAGAGTTCATTTGCCATGTGCAAGAAGATATGTTGACATTTTAACATACGATCTGCGGACTTGTTCGTTCGCCAGAAGTCGCCACTTCTCGACCGTCTCTCAGATGATGAGAGCGTTCGTTTTCCTTCTTTGAGTCAGAAGCTCAATATTGTTTTACGAATGCATAGCTTGAATAGGAGCATGACCACCCGTGATGGTTCTAAGGTAATTTGGTAAAGGTTATGATTTTTTAAGTAGCTTGAATCTTGTTCTAAATAGATCCAGAAGCTGTTATAAGGATTTATGCACCATACTCAACATCAGGCCTAATATTAGATTTAAAAGAAGTACAGAAAAGATCTTGAGTAGTATCCATTGACATCGGTAAATCTTGTAAGCTGTAAAGTACTTCTCTCCTTGCCGACATTCAGTAACCTGCATTGAGCTGCCCATCGTAAACTGACGGTGGCTATCAATAGGTCTGGCGAAAGATAAAAATAAAATGATACAATAACTTATATAAATCTAACAATATATTTAAATTTGATCAGGAGAACCTAAAATCTCTGACACATTCTTGGTTCCTAAGAGCGCTATAAGGATCATAATTTAAGAAATTGGGTTAAAAAAGACAAATAACTAAAAAAAAACTCTATTTGAAGTTTATAAACAAAGTTAACGATTGTGTTTTCCTGCGGTGACTATTCTGTTAGTTAGTAGCTGTTTAAAAGCTTCTTTCTCTCAATACATAAGTTATAAATAACGATACATATTTCTTATAGTATTAAAACATTGAAAAGTATTTTTTTCTAATTATACACTCATCATTATTTTTAATTTTAATTTCCTCAATGAAGTAAAGAAATGACTTCCACCAGCAAAGAATTATATTCAAGGGCAATTTAGATTTAATTTCATATAAACAAATTTATCGAGATTCCAGATAACAAATAAAGACAACAGACATTCTGATCATTAGACAATACCTTAATTGCAATGAGAATAAGGACAGAAAGTTACTTTTCTTCTGCGATTGAATCGAATCTAGATATTTTAAGATTCGCGTGAGCAAATGGCATAAATTAAGGAACTAAGTTTTGCTAAAATAATCAAGTTAAGTTATTATAGGAGTAATTAGTGAAACTTTAGTTACAAAATAAAAAGAAATAAATATTATATATCTATAGCAACCAAGATTAAAGCCATTAAATATTAATAAAATAAAATAATTTCAGGAGGAAACAGTATTAAAGATTAAAGAATTGTATAAATCTGCATATAATTCAGATCCCATTTATCATATATGCATTTATGCATACAAAAGGATAAGTAAAGTAATTCTTATAATTTTCATAAAATAAATTTATATGAAAGAGAAACGTCAGAAACACTGTTCTGAGGAAAATTAATGACATATTATTTTTGTTTCTATTGATATTATTTCACTAATGATAATTTGTGGAGCTAAAATGATTAGAAATATCCATTTTCTCTCAAAGTAAAATATACAGCAATTATCCATCAGTGATTTGTAGGCATAAAATGTGTTTGTTATTTTTTTAAAATAAATTTCATCACGACTCAATTCTGTTTAGAAGAATTCAGCGTGAGAAGTATTGAAGTCTACAGATTTCAAATTTTAAGTGTATATTTTTTAATTTATCAGATTTTGTATTTTTACACAATATACATTGATAAATGTTGAAAAAGGTACTTCAGACTTGTGGTCAAACCACTTTTTCCTACTACCAAATCATGTGTGTGTGTGTGGTGCAAATTACCTATACTCCATTGACTAATTTTTATATGACTTTAGTAAACATATTACTCATTTATGCAGATGTAGTACAATGAAACACGTTTCATGCGAAAATGCTTACGACCAAGTATCGGTTAACACGAAATAATAAAACGGTCCCGACAAACGTATTTGCATGCATTTTTTTCTGTTAACACGAAACGAAAATCGTTTAGCACGAAAATATTTCACTTCCGGGAAAGGACAATATTTGGAAAACACCAGCTGCGCAGGCGAGATTTAAGAAGGGGGGGGGATGAAAGTAAAAAGGTTTGACATGTTTCATAGAAAGAAGGCTAACTTAGCTTTCAAATACCATCCGAATAGCCTGTGACAAGCCCCCCAATTTTGTTTACCTAAACTGCATTCAACATCCTCCCCTAAAAACACCACACTTAATCATCTCATCCCACATAAATTGGCTTTGTAATTTGGTGATGAGTACATCACATAATGAGTAAAAATCAAAAAGTTTGGTTAACCTTTTAATTTTATTTTCTAATTTAGAGGAATTTTTTTTACGAGTACAGTGGCAAAGAGCTCGGGGGAAAGCAAACTTATTTCGCTTAAAAACCAAAATGAATATTTTTAAGGCTGTGATCAAAAATAGAAGAACCAGAAAATTTTGTATTAAATTTCATTAAGTTCTTGAGAATGTTTTTGTTTGATTGATTTTTATTTAATGTATACATATATATGCATCTATGTTAATAAAATGTATTCTAATATACTTAATATTTTTGAATATGTACATTTCTTTGCTATATCCTTTAATACGAAATTCTTTTATCACAAAAAAGTATTTTAGTCCCCTCAGTTTCATGATAAACGATTTCCAGAGAATATCATTATAGTTTTATGTATTTCATAAGGAAACCTTTTTTATAAAGAGCTATTAATTATAACCATTTAATTACTTTAAAATTTATTTCTTATTCAATAACAATTTGATGGTTTTCTGTATAACTTTAAGTGTGCTTCTCTCCAAAATAGATTTGGCATATTTTTCAATATTCTGATTAAGTTTTTGAATTCTTTTATTTAAAAGGGACAATTTATAATCTGAACAAATGATTTACCACATTAATCTAATTGAATACATATGTGTTTGTTCTCCAGTGGCTTAAATTATTATTTCTGTTATAATTATCTACATTTTAATTTGTTTTTTTTTATCTCGTGTGTTGTTATCAGGGCTTCATACCATAATTTTTTTCGTTCCAGTTCAACCAAAGAAAAATGTATCGGTTCAGTTACAGTTTTTATTCCGACAAAAATTTAGAGTTTCGGTTCAGTTCCGAATGAATAATTTTATTTTAGGTATATTATCAGCTTAAATCTCTTCTCTCTTTCTCTCTCTCTCTCTCTCTCTCTATATATATATATATATAGTTCATTCAATTGTTTTAAATCTGTCTTCTACAAGTAGTTTCGAGCTGAAAGGAAACCAAAAAGTACTAGTGAATATCAAAACAGGAAATCGAGAAGCAATGTATATGTATTGAGAATTATATGATTGACGTTAATTTAGAAAATACCATTTAGTTAGTTACAATAATTAAATGACTGAAGATAAATCGAACCGAAATAAACCGATATTTTTTAGGATTATTTTCAGATCGAAGCCCTGGTTATAATGTACTATGGATCATGAATCTAATCATTTGAATGTTCCGTCAAATAGAAAGGGGTTATTGAACTATTAGATCTTTTTATTAACTTTTTCCTTAAATTAGCAGAATAAAAAGTTTATTTGATGCGTCACAAGCTGATAATGTTTACCTTTGACCCTTATTTCGATGTTATAGACTTTGAGGTAAGAACTACATACTAAGATATACTAGATTCAGCTGCCAAGTAAGTTACAAAGGCAGTTTTCTTTTTGAAAGAAACTTGATTCCCCAACTACAGTTCTCCCAATATATTTACCGATCTTCAAAGCATCGAACCTTTCAAGTGTTGAGAAACACGACGACATTCAACTGCGAAATAAATTTGATTAACTGGAATAATTCGACAAATCTATTATTAGCGCGATCCCTCCCTTAATGCATTTGTGAAATATGAAGCCCTTGAACCAACCTCATTTGGCGTAATTGGTTCATGAGGTAAAAGAACCTAATCTTGGAATCCATGTATCGATTTCAGAAAAATGAGGGGGGGGGTATACAAAGCGGCATTGCTTTTAATCCTTTCGGGGGGGGGAGGTGGACAGACGACTCTCATCATAAAGACGAAAGCATAATTAGGAACAAATGCATCGAGCAGGGGAGAAGTAAGGGAGGTACTATCGAAAAATACAGCGGGAGTATCAGGAAGCATAATTACCTGTCTGATATTCTAATTGGAAGGTAGGGAAAAGCGTGTTTACCCACCCTTCCTAAAAGGGCATCTTAAGTCGTAAACACTCATCAGACGATTGATTGGGATGGAGAGGGGAGGGGGTAGTAAAGAAAACCGAAATCGCCCGCAAGAAACAAACTAATCCCCTCACTTTCTTCTCTTATCTCTCCCTTTTCATAATTAATGCCTCTTTTCCCTTTCTCCCTCGATTACACGCTGCTTTTCCCCTAATCTTTTCCCTATTTCAGAATGGTTGAGGTTGATGAGGTTGGATTGTTAGCACTTAGCAAGCAGCATGAAATAATAATTACCAGAATGCTTACCGAGAGGAGGGGGAGAATGGCTTCCGTAATAACTTCTGTATTGTAATGAGGCCTCGTAACGGCCTTTCATTGCCCTCCAGCATCATTTTTGCAGGTGTGGGCCACTTTTGCTTTTTGGTTGCAGGTAGGGAATGATCGGACAGCATATTTGGCGAACTCTGCATCTAATGAGAGTACATGGATTTCTCACTCTTTCACGGAAATCCTATACATCATTAAGGAATATTAAAATTCTACGAGTTTCAAAAGTGGTTTGAAACTATTTTGCAAATGCAGAGTTGAAGAATTTTGCAAATGAAGTATTTCATTGACTTTTTTTAAAAAAAACTTTTACATTCAGTACCATTTCTAAAATACAAGACTTTGTATCACAACACATCATGACTTCTATCAATCGCAAGATGTTTATTCCGAAAAAAATTTGTTTTCAATGTTCTATGAGCCCCATCCTGGTCGGAATTTTTTCTCTCTGAATTTATGATGATTTGTTTTTACTGTAGACAATTAATACATATTCTATAATAAATTCAAAAATTCACAATATCTTTATCAGTGGGCAGATTTTTGTTTCCACTGCTGGTGACAAAATGTGTTATGCTCTGTCCACTAATCTCCCAATATTGCTACAATTTACATTTAATTATTCTTCCAATATTTAAATTTACCGTGCGGCGCCATTCCGTGAGTGCACGCAGTAAAATTTTAATAACATGTAGAGTTGAAAAAATAATATAAAAAATAGCGTAATTAAAGCATTTTAAAAATTTATTTTGAAACTTAAACCTATTAGAAATGTAATTGTAAAGAAAATTTTTAAAAATATTCACGTTTTTATACAATAACTAATAAACTTTTAAAGATTTTAAATGCTTTTTGATTTATCATAGACAATCATTGTTTCTATTTCTACAGTTAATAATAATATTTCTATAAATAGAAATTGAAATATTCGAATTCCAAAAGAGTACTCAAATAATATTAAAATAAAATACATCTCTTTTTAAAAATAGTACATCTTATTTATTATCAAGAAAAAAATATTCATCTGGGTATTCAGCTGTAAAAATTCCTGTTAGTTTTGACTAGATCCAAGTATTTATGATAAAATTCATATTGGAGATACAATTATTATTTTTACCTAAAACAATTGAGTCACCAAACGGCATTATTAATAATATAATTACTTTCATAATTATGTAAGCAAATTAGCCAAATATTGCTAGCATATGCACCTTGAGACAGAGATTTAGTTTGACACTATTAATATTATAATTATTTTCATAATAATGTAGCCAAATATTGCTAGCATGTGCACCTTAAAGCAGGCATTTAGTTTGTTTGAAAGGAGTAAAATTAATATAGTTTTCTTTTAAAACTAATTCTTTGAGAGTTTTAAACTTATGAAAATGTATGTTAAGCTTATAATTATTGTGATTTTCTAAAAAAAAAATCCTTTAATTGTATCATTGATATATGTATCGCATTCAAAATCTTCGGTATAAAATCATAGCTATGTACTCAATATATAACTAGTTTTTTTTTAATCTATAATATCTTTATTATTTTTAATTAAAGCATTATTATCTTGATGGTTGATGAAATTTTGTAAAATATTTTGTAACGTTTTAACTGATGTAGCTATACAGGTCATAAAGAAATTATAACTGTGCGAAATTTAACTTGATTTTTATAGAAATTAAGTGTTAAAAATATACGAGGAAGAAATTTAGCTCCTGGAATACAAATACCTAATTTTCTATCCATAGCTAATAGCGTCTACGATAATTTATTTCCCTATTACTAAGATCCAATTTTATAAAGATTCATTTTTCATAAAATGTTTATCCAGCATACTATTATAAAAATATTTACATATTATAGAGTAATTACCAGGCACTTTGTAAATGTAAACAATAATAAAATGCTTTTGTAAATTTCTTATGTATATAATCTCTTTTACATCTGAAAATAAAACTTCAGAGTTAGATTGATCGTTGATGTAGAAAGGCCTTAAACATTGCTGAAACAATATTGAGCAGGAAAGAAAATGTATTCAGTCCATTTAGACTGTCAGAAAAAATATTGAAATCACAAAGAACTTAGTTATTCTTGCATGAAGCGTCTACATGTTACCTTTAACTTTCTATCTTCCAAAACAATTTCTTCCTTCAGGCACCTTTTTCCTATGTTGTTCTCTAAAAATTTTAAACTGCTAAAGGTTTATTAGGGTCTTGTCTCTGATGTCAGCAGGAAATTTGCTCCTGTCTCTGAATTCAATCATGCCACTATCCATGAGCATTATGCAGATGATTCTTCGTTAAATATCTATACAGATAGTTCAGCTAAAGTAAATATTAAAAATTCTGTAGCTAGAGTTTTCTTTAAAAATTTTGCATTGTTTTTTGCCACTGGAAAACATTTTGACAACTTTAATGGTGAAATCTACCACCTGTTTTGCCTGAGACAAGATACAGCAGAGTGAGAGGAAAATATCGCCTTTTCTTTTGATTGCAAGGTGGCAATTACGGTCTTAATAATCACCAATCACAACGATTGCAAGAACGATAACTGCATTGCAGTGGATTCCAAGCCATTGTGGGATATATGGAAAAAATAGGGCAGATATGTTGGCTAAGAGTAAATCCCAAATAACACAACACACACACACACGCTAACAGATCCTTCTTTGTCCCTGCAGCATATAGAGAGCTACGTATTCTGCTCTATAAACGCTAGAACCTCCAGAATTTCGATAACTTTTAAACACCCACCGGTCTCGTTTCGACACCACTATATAAAATATATAAAATAATTGCAATAAAACTAAATAATTTCAGGACTACAGTTCAGTAGGGTTTAGTTTTAAGACTCTTTAATATTATTTTATGTAATTATCATATATTATTATATATGACCCTTTATAGATAATAAACTTTGACATTATAATTCATGAAGCTTGTTGGACCATTTCTTTGTCTCAAAACATTTCGAGTCGCAAATCTGCCAGGAACATTACTATTATGCGGTATCCATTCTGCGCAATCCCTAGTCTATATATGTATCAGAATTTACTGAAATATTATCAATTATATCTGCCCTTTCTTCAAATTCTTAGAAGTCACTTTCAATCAATCTTATGTCTTCTTTGGAATCCAAATTAGAAACAAGACGGCTAACTACCAACCGACTCATTCCCAGAAAGTTTTCGCAACAAATTAGCAATTTCATCAGGGCTTAGACATTTTCTACAATCCATGGTTTCAGGGTTCCCTGCGCAAGGTTCGAAAATTGAATGAATTTTTTTTAATGAGCAGCTAAGCAAATGCTATTCAACGGAATATTTAGACTCAACAATTTTATTACAACTGACTTATTTCCGCTGTGAACCTAAAAACACTGCATTCAAGGTCAAATAAATAAGCAAAATTACTTCCGAAAGTTTGTTTTACTAATGGTAGTGAACTATCTTTTCCTGAACAATAGCTATTTATAATGATAAATTACCTTGGTGTGGACACGATACCAGCGGACATTCTAGGTATATTTAGTTATAAAATCTCTCTTAATTAACCTAGAACCACAACACTGTTTCTGTTTACTCATTATGGAAAATAATTAAAAGTGACGAAAAGTTTTCACACGGACACAAAATTCCTGCAAAAATGCAGAAAGGAGAACATAATAAACAGGCTCTGGTGTCCAATCGACACCGATGGACGTCTAGTGTTAAGTCAAACCATTTCAGTTTGTCTATAGAGAGCTCTTTGGGGAAAAATGAAACTGCCTTTTGAATAAGTTGACAAAAATGTTTAGTCCATCCCCAAGAGATGTCAGTGTTACCGGTTTTAGACTGATCACAACTGTTTACAGCAGCATTTCTCAAACGGTGGGGTGCTTACCCCTAGCAGGCGTGATAACCCTACGGGGGGCTAGCATATCTCAAAAAGTCAAAAATAAAAAAATTATTAAAAAAAGATTATTTAAATACTGAAAGTAAGCTAAATAAAATATATTCTGAATAATGAAAGGTAATATAATACTTATCCTATTACTAAAAAGTATATAACTTAAAATTTTTATTACTTAAAAGTAACAAATGCCAAATTTAATACTTATATTGATAATTCGTTTGGTTTTCAAATAAGCTCGTATTGTAGCTTTTGCGTAAAAATACATTAATAATGCATTTAATATAATATCATTATATGGAGGGGAGGGGGTGATCAAAAATTTGATTAAAAATTAGGTCGCTAATATTGAAAGTTTGAGAAGCACTGGTTCTCAACTTTCTGTATAGAATGTCTAGAATCTGTATAGAATGAGAAGACAGGTTCAGATTTCTACTCACTTTGTGACCATGGTTTACCTGAAAACACTAAGATAACACTGAGAATTTTTGAGATACTGAGAATCACCTCAAAATACGTCCTACTGTTTTGTCTCTCTTTGCGTATTATTGGTTTTGCCTTTGGTGACTGTGTTATCGTTATTCATTGTATTCGGCTGTTCATTGACTTATAACCATAAGATCAAAGACGAGCATTAGATAAGAAAAGATGGTGTGGCTGTATCATGGACACAGCCGTGTGTTGTATGTGAATATGTCTCTCGTAACAGGTAATATTTTTCATGTAAATATATTATTATTTATGTGTGTCATAAATCATGTTTGAACACTAAGAAATCCCCTGAGTTTCCATGTTTGGCTTAGGATGACAGCTATATTTCCTTTCAACGGATTCTGGAAAGAAATCAAGTAAACAAATAATTACTGTTATAATATAACTCTATTAATTATAAGTCTGTGATACGAAAAGTACGACAAAATTGACATACAAAATGCATAGAGATTTATGGTAAACGTTAAATCAATACAGGTATTATCTAACGTTATTGGAGAAGTTTCAATGTAAAACAAATTGAACTCGCTGAGCATGAAGCCGGTCAATGAGTGGTCCCATGAGACAGTAACATTAAGGTCTTCGACTATCATAATTGGTGTGGTAGGATCAAGATCGTAGTCGGGTATAATTTTAGCGATGTTTTTGGAATATTGTAATAGAGATCCTAACGTAAAGAGTTTAATTTCTGTTAACACTGTGTCCGTATAGATGTACACATACCAGAGTAAGAATTCGAAGATGCCATTGACCTTTACGTTTAATAGACAGACATCATTAGCTTTTGCATCTTTCATTCCCAAACTAATGCCAATCTTACCCCTAAATGTCAATCTTAACTCTATTACAATCAGTGTGGCTATTTATGTTGCGATATATGGCGTCTCCACCGGCTTTGTAACTTGATGATAATGATACCACCACACATGATGTAGTTGCAATTTATCTGTGCTTTGCAGTATTACAATATGATCTCAGATAAAACCCAAGTACATTCACTGACATAGAATCTTCCATCCAAGTCTCACTGATTGCCAAATAATCAGACCGGTTGATGATCGAATCAGGAGAGATGTCTATTGAGTGCGTGACCAAGCTTTGTGCATTAATGGCGGTTATAAGACAACAATCATCAGGAACACTATCACAAAACATTTTTACTTTCGCTTACATTACAGGAAGGATGATAGCAGGTAGAACGATCATATTTTGTTCAAGTTGTAGTTTTATTGTCTTTAGATGATCGACAAATAGGATGTTGAACATTTCCTTTCTTGTGCCTTTTTTACAGAGGGCAGTGGCTTCATATCTTTTTGAATGGAGTTCTTTAGGCAGCATTAGAAAATCTTCCTTTCGACTCAAATGTTTCATGTCCATTGTTTTTATAAAATTTACTTTCTCTGTCATGATTAATATCTATTATTTCATCAGGTTATTCCTTTATTTGATCAATTTATTTTTCCGAAGTTTCAATTTCCTCCAACAGAGGTCGTAGATGTCCCATCTCTTTTTGTATTATGTTTATTTACATTTATTACACATAATGAGCCATAAAACACAGCAATAAAAACGATTAAGTCGTTCACAGATGAAAAATGAAGAATGTTCATAGAAAATACTTTGGAAAAAATTTGGTTGTGTGGGAACTCAGTCATCCCTAGTACCCTAAGATTGTAACTAATGCTTGCCACTTCGAAAAATAAGGGAGATATATAACAAATACATTTTTGTTCCCATGAAGACTGTCATATAGGAAGAAACTAGCAAGGTGTTATTGGTAACAGTCAAACAGTTTCCCCAAAATTAAAGATTTCGTGAACTTAGAGTGACTCTGTGCCCCTCGCAACCGCTACCAGGTTAAAATTAAACTGCTCAATGATATGACTCTGATGATGTAACAAAATCTTTTTATTACCTTAATAAAAGTAAGATACAGTATCATGCATTCATATCTTAAGTTTCTTAGGTATTTTACTTTAACAATCTTTCAGTTCAATCCATACTTTAAAACTTAATGAAGGAATGTTCGGTTATTTTTGCATAAAAACAAAATAAACTTCAGCGCTAAAAACAAATTACGATTACAGATTTTAAATTAAGATGAAATAAAAAGAAATAAATCGTCTTAACGCTTTTTTTGTGTTAATGGGCATACAAATTCAAATGTATTTGAGAACTGGAAATAAATAGCAAGCTGAAAGTGTCTATATCTCTCTTCCCAGAAATTCTGCCAAGCTTTAAATTAAACATTTCTATATGTAAGAGAAAAAAAAGAATCTTTTGGAAAATATGAAAGAAATTACGCAGATATAAAACCAGAAGGAGAAGCGTGTTCTATTACATGTGATTTAGTTTAATGAAACAATGACTGGAAAAAGTCCGCTTTTCTAACTTCTCCTCCGTGAATAATTAAGAAGCAGAACTCTGGAAATTTTCCTACGTCTCCGATATCAATCTAAATAGCAAAAGGAGAGAACTATTAATAATTCACGAACAAATACTAATTATTCATCAATATGCAACGCTTCGTGGAGCACTCGGTTGCTTTTACTTCAGAAAATCCAATCACATATAAGGAAAATTTGCTTCGTCGAATTGGTACAAACTTGGAAATGCACGAATATAATCACGGAACTCTGGAACATTTTCCATGGTAAGGTTATACAAGTATTCTCTTTTTTTTATTCTACCCTTATGGTATATGTGTATGCGATGTTTTTTATGGAATTCTTACGAAGAAACATTGAGACACAAAAAGTGTATTGCAGATTCATTAAAAAAAATACTGGAATCTTGCCAGTAACAAAAAAAAAAAAAAAAAAAAAAAAAAAAGAACAGAAATACTTTTTAGTAGCAAAAGGAGAAATTATGAATTTCGCTGCTTTATTCTTTTTTAATTACTTAGCTCGGATAATAATAAGTATTCATTTCAAATTGTATACGAAAACTTTTGTTGAAATAAATTTTCCTTTTCTAACATAAATTTTAATTTCACTCAGAACTATGAAAATAATCACTTTCTGGCTTACGATATTTAAGTTTATTGTGGTAGATATAGAAAAGGCTTTCTTTTGTTTTGTTTTGATCTAATTTTTAAGCATATTGTTCAAACACTGTTTCATTAAGCTTCTTTTATCTTTTGTTAGAATTAAAAAGGAGTGCTTGTAAGAAAACAAATATTAGCTCGTTACTTCTTTAATTTAAACTCTATAATTAGATTTTTGAATCTTTTTGAAGACGCTGAAATAGAAATCTTGACTGATATGTAGTCCGACTTTATACTTAATTATATAAATCTAATATTTGTATTTTTGATGTACGGTCACAATATTTTATTATTTTTTTTTAATCAAAATAAAAAAGTGTTAGCAATTTTTATTTTGCATAAAAAGTATGTAATTATCTAGACATAAGGTCATTATGTTTTTGTTTAAGAATTTTAATATTAGCTAATTCTTTAGCACCAATAAATTGTATCTAATCACTTCTGAAATATTTACTTCAACAAAAATGAATTTAATTTTCCAAAAATATAATAATTATAAAATTTTCTTATATATAATTCTCATTATATTAAAAAAAACTCATTTTAACATTAATCATTTTTACTAGTCTGCATTAATGTATTATAGTCATTTGTACATATTTAAGAGAACTTCAGTAAAATAAAATGGTATATTTCTCAAGCAATATTTTGGAGTCAAACACTTTTTCCTCTTACATCTTCTGCTTGAATAAAAGACAAATTTTGAAAAATATTTGTTGAGGTCACCTGTACATTAGCATTGATACGAAAAGGTAGTTGTAGTGGGTTTCTAAGAATAATCAGAGTAAGAAAAATAAAATCGTTTTTTTCACATGAAAATATATTATTTATTAATATTATATGGATAAAGTCGAACCTCCATATAACGAAACTCTATTTTACGAACTTTTTCAGGGAACCGGAACATGTTTCTATATTTTTCGTAAAATAACCTCCTAACTCCAATAGAGCAATGAAATGACCAAAATTTTTCGAATAAAAAAAATTCAAATAAAACTAACAGATTTTATCAGTAATTAAATTTTAACGATGCATATGGTAGTGTATGCTTAAAATAACTGGTTAGAATATACTGTACGTTTGTAGACATAAAATTAAAAGAATGCGTTAAAAAATTCATTTAATTTAAAATTGAATTATTTTTAAAGTTGAAAATTCAGTGCATTCCTGGACATTGTTTCTTTATCTTCTTGTTTTCCTTGTAGATTTCTTTTCGATGGGTAAGATACATAAACTTACTAGATATTAATTTCCGAAAAAAGTGTGAATAGTTCATTTTTAAATAATATATAGTGTTTATGAATTTAAAATTTGTTTTGTGTGGTTTCTTAAGTGTATATTAAAAGTTGAATCGCTAACGAACTTTCCATAAAACGAACTTTTTTCCTTGATTTAGCGACTTCGTTAAATAAATGTCCGAATGTACATTATATATATAAAAAAATAAAAAAAATAATATAAAATATATTTATATTATATTTTTTTTTTTTTTTTTTTTTTTTTTTTTTTTTTTTTTTTTTTTTTTTTTTTTTTTTATATATATATATATATATATAATTTGGCGAAATAAAGGAATTCTTAATTAAATCATTATTTATTTATTGATGTTGCATTGACTATGCAGTCGGGAGTTCATTGTTAATCCTTTTTGACATAAATTTAAAGTAAAATAAAATGCGATAAATTCATGCTAGAACTATGATCGAAATGACAGACCAGAACCTAAATTATTAGAAAATGAATCAGCTTGATAAAACTACGTTTAAAACTCTTATCTACCACTAATTTTGAATTTATGCGCAAACGGCGATTTTTTTTATTCAATTATTACCTTAAATATATATATTTTAGATATTCGTCCATGAATTCCCTGCTTACAAAATACTTAAAAGTAATTTAAAAAACCGAAGTGTGTTATTCAGTTTCAAAGAAATCTTCTTTGACTTCAATTATTGTCATGCTTTTTATTTTATAAAATAAATTATTTAGAAAAGTTTTTTGAGCAGGAGGGATGATTCATAGAATTAAAATATTGCGGCCAGAAATTCACAACATCAGACTATTAGAAGACTTAAAACAGCAGTTTTTAAACTTTGGATCGCGCGTTTATGTTATTTATTTATTTTATTTATTTATTTATTTTTTGTTTATTTTTACCCATTATTTCTCATTTTAGTAATAATAATTTACTTTTTCAACTTCTTAATTTCAACATATTTTTCGTAAATGTCTAAATAAATCTAAAAACTACAAAAAAAAGTTGTCGCAATTAGTCGGATACCTTTATCTATGCGAAGGAATAAGATAGAGGGAACGTCTTATTTCACAAGTTATAAAGTTTTTATACCTCTGGAAGGTTAGCAAAAATCTACCGCAACCTGTGTTTTCCTCGCTAAAATTTACTGTATTCCAAATTAAATAGGTTTCACCTGTAAAATTTGCTTAATTAAAAACAATCTAAAAGTTGAATATGAACTTCTGAAATTGTTCAAGACTTATAGGTCCATAAGGTTGTTGATAGTAAATATTAGCATGTAATTGTTTTTTTTTTAGTTTTTTAGATGTAAAATAAACACAAATCATAAGAAAAATGCATACAAATGTGTAGTCGTTTTTAGATAGTTAGTTTTAGATATTTTCTCATGGAATATTTTGACGTCGTGAAGCATTTGTTTTCATTTGTCTAAATGTGATTTATTGCACAAAATTATAATTATTGAATAACATAAAAGTTGTGAGAACACAAAATAAATTATTGTTATTGAACAAAATAAACTGAAACATTTACAGAGTACAACCTTCAAATGTCTTACAGTGGAAACTAATTGATTGGGAAAGTCTTTATTTTCTAAATGATCCCGTTTACATAATTGCACTGAGTATACTTTAAATTTTGACCTACATTTAAAAAAATGTTGTTGTTGTTTCTTATCCCTCTTGATCAATGGAAACATCTATATCAAGTCCATGAACCCTTGCGTTTTTAGACATTGAAAACTGTAGCAGGAGCAGTTGGCTCTTATGGCAACTAATACAAGCCAAGGTGTGGGCAGGAGTGGCTTGGATCACATTGAAATTCGGAAAAGAAAGGTAAACTTTAAGACCCGGCACATGCCGTTGAGCTTGGATATATCCACTACAAAATCTAGCAAGCGTAGTTTCATCTCGCCTACTGCCTGTCCCAAGCAAAGCAGCATCAGGACGTTTTCCTTCATACCACTGATGTACGAGGCCTGCCTCCAAGAAAAACAGATATCTTGTTTAACTCGGGAAGAAATTTTTGAAAAAGTAAGGCAGTCACCATGCGTAGAATATTTATGGCTACCCTGACAAGCCAAACCATCTGCATCTCATTCCTGCAGACATTCACGCGAGCTTTACTCACTGAAAAAATATATTAACATTGGCACTCAAGCTATTTAGTAACTGGACAATACTCGTTGTCGTTCTATTACCATGTCTCCACAATTCAGATAGATGCTGAATAGAGCTTCGGCTATCACTCAGTATCCCAATATCTGTGTTGACATTCTCAGTAAAGCAACATTTCAAAGCCTCCTCAATAGCTAAGAGTTCTGATCGAAAAACTGAGCAGTAGTCAAGATTTTTCTCTTACATATCCAAACATCATTCCCCTTTTTGATGAAAATTGCATTACCCGAGACAGCACTTACACCCTTAGTGCCATCAGTATAGATCTGTAATGTACGCCACACGGGATGTTGTTATGAAAAAAAAGTAGGTCAGGAAATAAAACAATCTCTAATTTTAAAATGAGGAAAATTTTTTTCCTTAGTCGCAAAAGGATAAAATGCTTTATTCAGTGTATTTTCAATATCTTGTAAATCATTCTGGTAATAAATAGTAAACAATCAACTGCTGAAACTGGATTTGGGTACTATGACAGAGTGATGCGAGAGATAAAGATTAGCGGCTGATATTTCATGCTCAAAATCTGATGCTATCATGAACATAAGTGAACAAATGATCATGATCATCATCAACAAATCTTTTCACTCGACCGACGTACAAAATTATGAAATCCATCACGAAACATCCCTCATGTTGCTTTGAAGTGTACAACGTTAATAAACAAACAGGTATTCAAATTCCCCAGAGAAATGTTGATAAATATATTTCATTTCAGAAGCAGAACGACTTATAGGCACTGATTTTGGAAGAGGAAAATTACGACTGATCTTTATTTATAATACTTGAGAAAGATCTGGTGCAGTATTTTTTAGTTTAATCAAATTATATTAAATGTATAAAGTTTGAAGTACATTCATTTTTTATTAGAAAAAACAATACAGCAGTTTCTTAATACTAAATAATAAAGACGTCTTACCCACGAGACACAATTTAGTACAAATCTGTTTTTAGAGAAAATAGAAATTTGTAAGGCTAAGCTAAAATATTTAAGTTAGAAAATGAAGTTAAGAAGAACTAATTCACCTATATTCGTTTCTATTTCGGGTTTTTTCTCCTTTAATCTATGATACCTATTAACATCAGAACAAAGCACGCGATATTAGATTTTTTTCTCCTTTCATTCGTCTTAGACAGGACTTTCGATAAGAATGAACCTTGAAACCTCTCCCTTTATAAACCTATTTTTTCAAACAATCTATTTCTTAGTATCGCAGTTTAAAATATTATACTACAAATTTAGTGCACTGATACAAGACACTCCCACGTGCCGAGCATGTACCATTTTACTTTTATTAATTTTTGCCCGGAATTTTAAGTTGATTCTCCATGTAAACAACGCAGCAAACTGTTCTGAAGTTACCTTCCGGCACGAAAGGCCAGAATCGAAAACAAAGTCTAAAATAATTTTCGAATAGTTTTTTCTTTCTTCATCTGGTCATGTTGGACGTCGTGCCCGACTCCTATCCATCACCCGGACTGTCGTGACCACATTTCATGTCGGCACCGGACTCCGGTTTTCTTTTATCTTCGGACCCAATTTGCATCGAAACACGCGACGTACAAAGAAACCCGAGCCCCTGAGCTATCTTGTACGGCTTAATGGATTTTGGATTGAATTTCATTAAAATGGTCGGAAATCCAATAACGATTTTTCAATTGTAGATCTGGAAAGAAATGTTGTAACCTTCAGTTAATTTAATATTGCAAGCACAAAACACTAAGCTTTTTTTAAAAAAATTATGTTGCATGTCATTTTTCACAAAAGGAATTGAATTTTACGATTGGGAATTTCTTTCAAAATGTAATGCGTAAATAATACCATGTATCATTTCAAAGTGTTCATTTACCGTATTTATTCAATTCTATGCCTGGTGGCCGCTGTAGCCCAGTGGTCTAGGCATCGGATCATGTCTAGCGTGTCATGAGTTTGATCCCAGTACCACTGAAGACCCGCCGTGTAGGGGAGCGAAGCACGTTAAATCTGTCGAGAGCTCAGACGTCCTCCCGTTGGTATGGTGCGGTAGTTAGGAGAGGGGGTGCCAGCTGAGGTGTCATCCGTGTTCCCTTGACCATGGTTCAAAATTACGCGGACCGCCGCCAAAGGCCCTCGTGTTGCTGAACAGTGCGTCGTTAATATATTCTCTCACTCTCTCAAATCTATGCCGCCATCAATTCTATAAGCTGCACTCTGCATTAACAACACGCTTTTTTGTGGAATTTTTTTTTAGAAAAAAAGATAGTTGAAAAAGATTTATCAATGTCCAATTTACAAAATTTAAAAAAAATATGAAAAGGAGAACAAAGAAAATGTGAATATATAATCTATTTTACCACAGTATTGAAAACTTTTAAATACGTACTTGAACCTGTAATTGCTTTGACCATCATGTTCAATTGAACCCGTGTGCCCCATTTTCAGTCCCATTAACATTGGAAAAAATGCGACTTAGATTCGAATAAATGAGATATTTTATTTTAAAACAGACTAAATTAAAAAAAGAATCTTCTCAACTCAAGATATATCTATAAATAACCATAAAAACTACGCATAAAAATAATTTGCCTTTCAAAATTTTGAAAAAGAACTTATACTTAATTTGAAATATAATTCAAAAGGATATTCTTCAAGACATGATTTTTGACATTTTGATTTAAGAGTGATTCAGTTAGTTTTTTTTATGAAACAAATTTAGCAAATAAATGTAGTGAAAAAAATACTTTTCTGGTATGTTTATGTAAAAACTTAAATTCATATCTTATTTATCTGTTGAAAGCAAAAAGAGGGTTTTTAAGAAAATTATGAAACGGAAAAAACCCTTCTTTAAAAATATTTGAACAAAAAAAATGTATCGAAGCATGTATATTTTTTATCAGCAGTAATAGTTAAATCCTACAAAAGATATCGACAGTTTTAATAAATTTAAAATGCTAATTTTTCAAAGCAATTTGAAACTCAAGAAAAGTATAAACAATTTTCTAAGAAATAAAACTTTATCGAAACATAATTTTAACATGAATAGAAATTATATTTGTTTTATTCTTTGCCAATTTTATACAATGCATGATGAATTATACTGCAAGCGATCATGGAAATAAATTTAAAAGAAAACTCAATATTGTATATAATAAAGTTTTTTTCCCCATCCATTTCAGTTCCTCAAGAAATATTTTTTCTACGATTCGCAGAAATATATGTCGGATTTAAACATGGTAAAATCTTCATTTTAATTTTATTTCGTTATAAATGGGAGAAGATAAACAACTAAACTTTTACACACAATTATGGTTTTATAATAAATTGCATTTATAAAAGAACTTTCTTTCTCCTTCTTAACGAAGTTTCTTTTTAACCATATTCTTAGAAAGTATTTAAATCATTTCTAAATGTTCTTTTTATTTACTCAAAGAGGAAATATAAGTTTCTTTTTTATTAATTGACTACGAGTAAATAAAAAAATCCCAAAATAAACCTCCCAGATGTTTTGCTACAAAAATAGTTTTCTTAAACCAGCCGTCATTATTCTTAATAATATTCACTACCACTTTTTCGTAAATACCTGTTAGTAAAAGTTATAACAATGGCTAGACGAGACTTAGAAATTGTCTCTCCTCGCCTATTGTGCCTCACACAATGGGAGACATGAAAGGAAGAGTGACACTTGATTTGAATAAAAGTTGTTTTTCTTCCTTTTTAATGAAGCTTTACTCATTTCTAGATAGTATAAAATAACAGAAGGTTGCTTAAACAACACAGAGCAAAGCATCAGCTTTTTTATAGAGGAGGATGGCATTTAATTTTTATTTTGCCCTACTTTTAAATACAGTGATTTGAAAAAAAAATCGCTATTCGTGTTTGTACATCATTTTCAATATTAATATGACAATGTCATTAATTACAAACCTACAAAAAAATGGCGACATTTTTTTTCGGCATCGAGTCACACCTGAAATTGAACCTCGTTGCCATTCAGAAACGAGAAGGAAGCATTTAACAGATAGAATATTTATAACAAGAATGTTTTATTTTGTAGGGTTAGTATTTCCACTGAATACCCATGAAACACCGTGCAGAAAGGTATGCCAAAAAGTTCTGGAATATAGCTTCACTTTGTTATTGAGCGTCTATATCATTGGAGACTTGAGAAACTTGTTTGGACTCATTTGGGTCATACCAATGGGACTCACTTTTTCCTCTCTCTTCACAGATATTTTCTGCATCACCATACGCCTGACGCTTCTTTACAAGCGTCGAGAAATCCTTTCAGCAATGGTATACCTTCAAGATGCTTATTCTCGACTTCAGCCGGCCAAGTTTATAAACCAAAGACCTTACATGATTCTAGGATTATGTGGCAGCTGCATTATTCCGATTACGTTTTGCTGGTTCACCGCTGACCTATGTTTACCAGGATCTGAACGTGTGCTAAAATACTTCGTGGAAGACACCTTCTTCGGTTGGAGTGCTGAAAACAAATGGACAAGCTGTTTTCTCCTTGTAACTGTGGACCATCTCGTTGTGAATCAACAATACATCTTATTTGAATTCCTACTTATCCTTAGCTGGTATCTTCTGGGTCTCCTGAAACGTACTGTAGAATCTTTTGTGGAGATGGCTCAACAAGAAAGGGATTTGGAATCACTTTTCGAATCGTACATAAGGTATTCTAGAATTATCTTTCAGTGTATGGCGATGGTTGAAGAAGCATTGTCTCTGTTGTTGTTAGTTCTGTATGGATTCATGGTGTTTTCAATTTTTACTGTGACCACTTTTTTAATGACAGCAGATCTTCCAACTCTACCAGCCATGATGGTGGTTCCAAAATTGGTTTTGTTCTTCGTAATGATGGCCGGATTCTACATCACCAGTTTCCAAGCAGTTGCAGTCCATGAAGTGGCGATTAAAGTCAAACACACTATCCATGAAGTTGTGTCGATGTCAGATTCCGCGGATTTTGGAATGAAGTCATTGCTGCTGACTTTGGCCACAGATTTCCCGTCTAAAATTGTCGTGACGTGTTGGGGATTGTTTTCATTGAAGCGTAATTTTTTACAGAAGACTGCAAGTGGAATGTTTACTTACGCTATTCTTCTTTCACAGTTAGGAAATCAATCAAAACATTAAATATTTTTAATTTAAATAAATATTTGTAATTACTGCGTAGTTACTGCGGTTTCTCAATGAATGTTTGTCTTGGAAAAAAAGGTAACAACACATTTAGTGAAACAACTGGATTAAAAAATATTATTTGGCTTCCATTTTTTGATGAAGTATCTTCAACGTTATAACGAAATCTCAGCTAATTATTCTTTAATAGCTCTTTAAATTTAAATATTTTCCTTCTGTGTTTTGTTTTATGTCTATCATCTGTAAAACATTAGATCAAACTAATAGTTTTCTTAGGATTATGTGTGTTTGTAATTTTGTATGTTAACAGGAAATATCATAAACCTATTAAAAACACTGCTAAAGCATGGGGTATTTTTTCTAAAAGATATATTTTCTCCAAAGAAATCATAACTGTGTTACACAGACAGCAGATACAAGGAGAAAAGAAAGAGAGAGATGGAGAGTAAATAAATCACAGAAAAATACCTCTAAAATTTTCAGAAGCTATGTCTTAAACTCTTATCTCAGTATCAACATATTGCTAAATAAATA
The DNA here is from genome assembly GCA_019973975.1 of Trichonephila clavata. Classification (NCBI taxonomy): domain Eukaryota; kingdom Metazoa; phylum Arthropoda; class Arachnida; order Araneae; family Nephilidae; genus Trichonephila; species Trichonephila clavata. The sequence continues at coordinate 177,330 of BMAO01030002.1, read as the reverse complement.
AAGAGTACCACACTTAACATGTTATTATCATTAGTATCACTATTAATATGGCTCGCCTTAATCAGGTATCTATAACTTTTAAGCTAATATGATCAATGCAGACAAGATGACACTTATAAATTATTTTATAAGTAATAGGATATAAAAAGGTATGTATCGAATGATATAAATGCCTTCGCGTGAAGTTTAATTCATCTTTTAGTCGTTCCTTTAGATTAAATTGCTATTATATAAATTATATATCTGATGTCTTATTTTTATTGCTAACTGCATAAGTTTTTTGTGCTGATATTAATCAATAAATTATCCTTAATTTAAACAGCATATGAACTATATGAAAAATATAACTTAATTTTGAAACCTAAAAAGTTTTTTTGGATAGTACGGAATGTAAATTATTATTTCTGAACACATTATAAATATGCCAATAATAAAAGGATGTAATTTATGTAGATAGACAATTTTGAGCTCTCCAACATATATTGTTAAAACTATTTTCAGACATTGAGAAAAAACAAAACATTTATTCATAGCATCAAAAGTAAATTCAAACTTTCAGTGATTCCGATAACCTCAACTGAAAAGTTTGAATTTTAAATCAAAAATATTCTGATTGTGATATTCCCCGTTCTTATTTTCATTTTTTTAGGAAATAAATAGAACTTTAAAAACCGTCTTATTATTAACAATTATTAATTAATAATGTAGCTAATAATAATGCTGCGCAAATGAAAAGTCCAATTTAAAAATATGTTTCTAATTAAAAAAAATGTATTTTACAAAGCAAACTTTTCTGTATTAATGAAGCTGCACTTCACATAACTAAAAGGAAAAAAATCAATATATTCAAAAAATGGCAAAGAAATAATTAAGATAACACTACGTAACGAATTTGAAGAAAACTGAATCTAAATCGGGGAGGGAAAACTGCAATTTTCTGGTAAATCTAACTTTTCTTTTCAGTTATCTGATATTTAAAAATCCTTCATACTTTTCTCAGTTAATTAGTGTGCATCTTTTATTAACTTTTTGAAATTTTTTTTTTATATTTATAATTAAGTTTCAAAAACTATGTTTAGTGTTTTAATGCATAATTAATCCAATATTGTGAATCCTGCTTTTTTTTATTGAAACTCTAATATCAGATAATAGCATATTTTGCTTAAAAGACTACAATACATTACTCTTACTATGCAGTTTTAGTATTTATCAATTTATTTTCAGGGTACCGCGAATGAAGAAAAAAATTAAAACCAGCAAAATTTACTTTACTTTACTTTTAACTCAATGCTTTACTCGACTGGATTGCCTAGCAAATTTTGCCTTTTTTTAAGAAGATATTATAGAAGTTGTATTTAAAAAACTGAAATGTAAAACTACGGTAATTTAACTGTGTAATGTTATTTTATTGTTCGATGAATTTTAAAATGTTACTTTATCTGCAAAACGGTTGTACATGCAAATTTTACGTCACATTTTACCCACTGATTATGGGTAAATACAAATTGCACGATAGCTAAAAATTGATATTTTCCTTTTGACATAGACATTATAAGTTACCAGTAAGCTAATTTTAAATTTTAAAGAAACTTTTTTTGTATTTGGCGTTTTAAGAACCTATCTTTTAGAATTGAAACGTTCAGTTTAATAACAGCACACTTTTATAATTGCTTGATTGGCTAATTATTTAGAAGTTCTATTATTTAGAAGTTTTGTGAAGGATATTTTTTGAAACGGTTTTCATAAATTTGAACCACGAGTAAATGATGAGGACGTCTCCTGAGCTGTGTGTGATACTCATTCTCCAAATTTCCGCATCACATCAATGTGAGGACGTTGATCAGAGGCATATTAAACCTTGATCAGTTCCCCTGTACAGTAGAACCTGTTTTGGTGCTGTCATTTTTATACGTATTTTTAATCATATTTTTATATCGCATTTTTATATCATATTTTTGTTTCAGTGTGATTTTTTTGGCAACTTTTCTTATGCGGTTTATGAATTTCAACATTCCGGTGCCACTGTAATGTTTTCTATCAATGCACATACATACACTTCAAGACGCTCTGTTCATTGATTATAGACAGTCTCTCGACAATGCACGTTCAATTGCTTTCTCTGAACACACTAGTAGCATGCACTTAATTGAAGACGAAACTTTGAATGATAGTGATATTATCAATAATTTGATAGGTTATGAAGACGAACCGGATTTTTTGAGAGCATATAAAATACATGCAGGGATCCAGCTTTCCAACAAACTGGAAAAACGTTTTAAGAGTAGATTTCAATTCCGAAAGGAGTTTCGATCGTGCATATCTGATTATCGTGATATTTGCAAGCAACTGACCAACCAACTGTTGTCACCAAACCTATCACCTACATTATGGTGCCAAAAAATAAATCAGTTGAAGTTGTATCTTCAAACGACGAAAGCGATTTTGAACTTATTTATCACAGGAATATATGCGGGCTTTGGATTACGCTAAGTAGAAATGAATTATATATAAACCCCCTTTAAAAGTTTCTCCATGCATACAATGAGAAATTAAATATTTTTTAAATGTTTCCAAGTAGGATTTAATTATTTTTTGATTGGAAGTACTTTCTCATAAATTTCGTAAATAATTGACATTGCGACTTTTTTATTCAATCTCTCTCCACCGAATAAAAGAAAAACTGCAGTATGTCGACAAAGTTGCTAGTTATATCTAAGTATTTATGAAATTTTCACATATTTTTTTGTGCGGCTTCTTTTTATTCCGTAGTTAACAACCGCACAAAATACATTTTATTATACTGAGGATCGTTAGGGGCACCTACAGTCGTCCATAATGATAAGCAACTGCAGCTCTATTTTTCTAGTTGCTGGATTAGTTTTCTGCGTTATATTTACTTTTATACATTATATAATAGTAAAACATAGTCTTATATACAGTAGTTTTATACAAAAGATACAATATATATACTCGTAAATACAAAAGTTAACCGTGCTCTATTTGCCTTTTGTATAAAAATTTATTATATTTTTGCTGTCCAAGCCACCAAAAATGTTTAAAATACACCTATCGGTTTCTTATTTTTAATTTTCCTATACAACTCGTCGCATTGAAAAGTTTGTTTAAACGCGTTAGGAGCGATAATCTTTTTTTCCCCTCTTCCTCTCTATCCTGTGGTAATTTATAACTTGACTCCGCTCCAAACTCCGCCTTTTCCTTTTTGGAAGCCGAAATGAATAATGCGAACCGGAAAAAACAAAGTGTGGCAAAATGGGAATTATTCATTTGGAGCGATGGATATGCAAATATCGGGCCATTCATCAAAACCTGGCGATTGCCTTCTGTTTTATTGAAATTGCGAATTCCGCGCCGCATTCTTTAGGTAATGGGAGCAAAAAGCTCGTCGTGGATTGGGTTTTGATACAGGAAATATTAATGCTTCTTCGAGATCGTGCAGCAGGGTTTTAGGTAGTATATTTCATTTTAGGTGTTTGATCCAAGTTCAAAAAAAGAAATAATTGCATTGAAACATAAATTGAATATAAGATTAACTGAAAATAAAATTAATTGAAAATAAGATTACATTGGAAAAATAAAAAAATTAAAATCAGTAGTTGTAAGGTATTATTAACTAGGAAAAAGTCCATTGACTAGTGAATGAATGTTTATCAATGCCGCACTAGAAAAAAACACGAAGGCTAATGGTGCGAACCTCAAAATGTTGAACCATGGTCAAATGACGAGGATTACACTTCCTTAGCATCCTCCAGACCACAACAAGCAATTTTAACTAAAAACATATTTAAATTATGATTCTTTAAGTGATAATGGGATTTTTTATTCGCTTTAAAATAGTCACGTTGAGTCATCTTATGAATAATGTGTTTCATCTTGATCCTATTTTAAACTTCTCCACCTTCCCTTACTTTTTTCCAATTGGTTATTTAAAATCTCCTTTCAATAAACGCACGCAGATATTTAAGAGGTAACGAGTAACGGACTTAAAAATAATATTATCTTTAATCCTTGATATTAAAGAAATTCCTCCCTTTTCTCCCCTCGTTCCGTCGAGATGCGGCAGCCGGTTGAAAGACGGGCGTAGTTGTCAGAGATGTGACGTCATTAACTAAATCAACTGGATGAGTAGTTTTCCACTTACCCCTCCACCAGCGTTGTTGCGCTGCACTCATTGTGGACTGTTTTATATTCTTATATAACACTTTAGCAAATTATTCTTATTTTTTCTATTTATTATGATGAGTGGATGATGGAGATTTCTTTAAGGTTCCACGTAAATGTATAACCGTTAGCGTTAAATATTTTTTCCGATGTATCGCACGAATCGATGAATGGCCTAATAACCAATTACGAGTTGCTTGATTGGTTAGTCAATAGATTATTGATAGAATTTTGTTTCGCCAGGGTTTGTGTGGTCGTGGTAGCCTGGTGGCCAAGGTATCGGATCGTGGCTGGCTTGTCACGAGTTCGAGCCGATTACCACTAAAGACTCGCTATGTAGGGGAGTGATGCACGTTAAATCAGTGGAAAGCTGAAAGGTCTCCTCGTTTGTGTGGTGTGGTAGTTAGGAGAGGGGTGTCAGCTCAAGTGTCATCCTCGTCACTAGAGCATGGCTCAAATTTATGAGGTCCGTTACCAAACGCCCTCGTGTAGCTGAACAGTGCGACTTATTCACTCAGTCGCCAGGATTTGTAGGAACATCTTCGTCTAGTTTTACAAAATTCCCAGGACAATTTCTTCAAGGGGTAAGAAATTCTAGGATGCCTGTGGTATTTTACTTACACTTATTGGACCAATCCTCCGTCAATTGTCGCGGTAGGCGAGTGGTGATACACTCGTAGAAAGCCTTGAACTTATAAAATCATGGGTCAAAACCCCACCATGATGAATATCGTTGGACAATAAATCCGTAGAAATTCAAAATTCATAAATTTATATGACGCAGAAGTGTGTAAAGTAGGGATTCCATTTCACGTGTCTAGTAGTCCTTTCAACCTGTTTCAAAATTACAAAGCCCATCAGCAACAGCTTACGCGTTATTTTGAGCGAGTGACATTAATAAAAATTTTGAACACTTTCGAGGAACAAGTATGCTACAATGTCTGTCTTTCTACTCTACAAACATCCAAATCACACTAATGGTGGGAATTGGGAATCTACAAATTTAATATGGCTACGATAGCCGAGTGGTCATGGTCGCAAACTAGTGGCTGGCGTTGTCAAGACACGGTTTGAGTCCAGCTCCCCTAGAAACATATCATGTAGAAGGGCTGATGCATGTTGAATCTTTTTTTTTTCCTAATAGGGCTGCGCATGGATATTTTAAACCTTTGCAGACCTAGTACATTCCCCAGGGGTTGGTATGACTTTTTAGCGCTGCACCATCTAGGCGATACCAATTACAACAAGCAACTTTTGTTGCCCAGTTTCCTCCACAGAGGGAGGCACCTGAGCTCTTGATGATGCGAACATGTACTAGGATTTAATTTTTCAGAGAGCATACAAGCGAAACAGACACTCCAGGGATCTTTTACATGTCGCATAATCATACAACATGGCCACTGTCGATTTTCTGCATCATTAAAATCCACCAGGCTTGGGCTGGGATCGAACCCGCGACCTTGGGTGCAGAAGGCCAGCGACAAACCAACTACGCCACCCTGCCGGCTCTGTTGAATCTGACAGGATTAAAAATCCACATGTCATCTGCAATAGTTTGGAGAGGGAGGTACTACTTTGTGTGTCGTCATCGTTATTTGATAGAGACTTAAAATCCTGACATCCATCATAAATAGCTCTCCTGTTACTACAGATTGTTAAGAAAATCAAAATCTAATCAAATAAAACCTACAGATTTACGATGTAGAATCACTTCTACAGGGACCTTTAGTATCACCAGGACTTGAGCCCACGATAAAAACAATACTAATCACGAGTTCTTGATGATGATATCTCGGCACTTTAATTCATGATCAAATGCAGCAAGGCTAGGTTGCCGACAGTCCCATGTTTCCAGTAGGAGTTTAAGCTTCCTGCGAACACACTAAGAATATTCATTTGGTATTCGCATTTTGTATGGTATTTGTTCATTGTGGGTTACGACAAATATGATAATGATTTCCACACATTAAAATCATTAGCATTGAAGTTTTCTTTTAGGAAAGGCCACCTTGAGTGCCTGTTTGGCTTGGGGGTGCTCATGGTAAAATTAGTACAGTTTTGTATCATCAGATCTCAGGTACCTTCCTCTGGGAAGAAACTGATGGTAAAAACTTCGTTTGGCGATTGGTACACCACTTACCGAAATGGGGTGGCACTAAAATGAGATGCTAACCCCCCCCCCCTCCGGGAAGGGTTAATGTTTTGCAATCAATCCATAAACCCCATTAGAATCTTTTTTAAACACACCTTTGGTTAAAGTTTGTTTTATGAATGTCCCAGGAAAACTAGGTCCTAAAGGAGTTCCGTTAGGTCTCCTTTTAGGTTGGAAAATCATACTCGTAGTAGCCAATGATCGTAAGTTCCATGGTGCAGTTTCAATCATTTTGATTCCCGATGTCATTGAAAATATATCGCTTAAAATCGTACCAAATCTATAGTCCCTCAAAATTCTCCCCATGGTGGGTGGGTGAAAGTTTGGAGTGTGGGTGTTATCTCGGTGTTTTCTTCGAGATCGGTCACCATTACCGTCTACGTGACTTCTACGTTTAATATGAATGCAGTAATTATATAATCAGATAATCATAGTATAATGTGCCTTTACGCTCTTATAAAGTTTCCTCAGACGCAGTTACATATATTATTTTGTTCGATAGATTTGAATGAGTGAGTGAATGAAGCTAACCCTCAACTACTCGAGGGTTTTTAGGGACGGACCTCGTTATTTTGAACCACGGACAAGTGACGAGGACGACACCTGAGCTGTTCCCATCTCCTAACTACCACACCACACCAACGGGAGGCCGTCTGAGCTCTCGACAGATTTAACGCGTATCACTCCCCTATATGGTGGGTCTTTAGGGGTACTAGGCTCGAACTCATGACACTCCGGACATAAGTCTGTTACCTTAACCACTAGGCTACTGTGGACTCCATAGATTTAATAGAATGATTAAGGGTGAAATTACAAAATAAATATTAAAATATATATATAACTTGATAAATTATATAATTAAATGCAGCTTAATTTAAGGGCATAGGGATTATTCTTTTTAACTCTAATGAACGACTTTACATAATTTGATCTTTAAAAATTTTGTAATGTAAATGTTGATTATAATCTCTCTCTAAGCAGTGTTTCCTGTCTTACTTTCATATTATAATTTTATAAATATTTTTGTTGTAGTACATTAATTAAAACAATTACTATACACTTCCTTAATTCCTTGAATTTATACACTTATTAATATTTAAACAGTCTCCTTTTTGACAAGACCCAACGCTAATTTTGTTCAGTAAATACTCTTTACGTGCGAACAACGTTCAGATAAATTCAGTACATGTATTGTTGATGGAAAAGAGATTCATAAGCCTCTATTAAATCTTCAGACTAATTTAACTTCTAATTTGTTCAGAATACATTATTGAGTTCCAGTAATTTTAATTAAAATACTTAATTTAAGTGATTTCTCATCCAAATGGAGTTACTCATAACTGTCGCTGGGGAATTCATTTCGTACCGAATCAAAAATTCATCTCTCGGAGAAATGCCATCCAAGCTCTGAATAAAACGCAGCAGGCTGCATATCCCCCTACACAAAGCGTGCGTAATAGTGGAAAGAATAACGAATATTCAATTCTAAATTCCAAAACAAACGACTTTGTTAGTTACTCGTATAAAACGTCACAGGGGAAACTCAAGAGTTAAAAAGGATTCATTTTATGAAGTTAATAACTCCACCTCTGGGGAAAGTCGGGAAAATTGAATGCATCACCCCCCCCCCTCAACATTCCCATTCAGTTTCTTCGAAAACGGAGACATTCTCGCATCCCCCTCCCTCTGAAGTTGTATTTTTCCCCTTACCCCCCCCCTACAACATCGCTTTTTAAAAATTACAATATTAAAATGAAACGGTGGCATCCATGGAATTTAATTTTTGGAACAACAAATGAAACGTCTCCGTCATTTGTCAAACCGGGAACTCTTTTCGAAAAATTTTCTGCCTCTCCCTCCCGCTTCTCCAATCATTCCTCACGTCTTAATGATACTAAATATTTTCCGGCTTGGAACAATTTTCGCTCATCAACTTTTTAAAATACTCTTGATTTCATTTTCCTTCCCCCTCTTCTCTTCGCTTCAGTTTTTCTTCGTTTTTTTTTATTAATATTTTTTGAAAATCTAAATGGAATAACGTTATTAAGCTCTATTATACCGAGTTAGAGAAGCATTCGAAATAAAAATTAATCTTTTCCCTTTTCGAACCGCCATGTTGGCTTTCATTTATTTCAATTCTCTAAAATGTACATCGACAAAAGCCATTTCATTTACATTCTTTTTTTTTTTTAATTTCCATTTCCAGTTCGTGAAGTCGATGTAGATTTCCATTTGTTCTTAGTGAGAGGAAAAAGAAAAATTGTGAAGATTGAAAAGCATTATCACATCTCGAAAGGGTTGATTTAAGAAAAGAATGCATTGATGATTGGGAAAATGTTCTCTGTTTCGTTGTTTTCTGTGAGGGAAAGAACAGTCTTTTGCGACATTGAATAGTGGCTTTTGAGCTCTTTAAATGGCATCGCATCAATTTTTAAATAACTTTTCAAGACCAATTTCATGCATAAATAAGCAATAAAATAAAGTATTTCTAAATGGAATGAATAATTTTGAAAGTATTCCGTATCATATATACCTAAAATAAGTCTATTAAGTTTTATAGATGTTTCTTGATATTGTATGCATGAAAATAAAATTCTTACCACAAAAAATGAAATATTAGTATTCATTTCCAGAAAATTATATTTCTTTGGTGTGAAAATTGACTTGATAAGTATATAAAAACTAGACAATTCTTTATATTTTATATGCTAATGTGCTTTTTCTCTGTGCAATTTTTTTCCAGAACTGTCTACTATTTCAAGAAAATGTGTGTGTGTTAATGCTGTTTAAAAACGTAAATAAAAGAGTAAATAATTTCTGTCGATTTATCACTAGGCGAAAAAAAGATTGCAAGCACAAAATATTGTCCTTTTAATTTTAAAACTATAAAACTATTAAATAAGTATGTGCTATTTATGAAACTATCTTTGAAATTTAACTATTTATATATTAATCTGGCTGTTATTTAGGCATGTGCTAATTCTTGTAAATATTGAATAAATCAGAAGCATTAAGGATAAGTTGTTTGAAAGTAACTTTATGGTTTCCGACCATCCTAAATTAGTGAGGTTTACTAAAATTAACAATTTTTTAATTGTATTTTATAAGTCATCTTATTATCTTTATAAAAATACCAAGTTCATTTATTTATTTATTTTGCATTCGCTAAAACAAAAACTACAAGTGTTTTAGTAAAAGCAGATGCAACAACTCCAAGCAAGATATCAAGCTTTAAGTGTTTTTTACACGAAATGTGTTTTAAAAAAATGCTCAAATGGGGACAGCGATTGCTCAAAAAATTTTGAAAATTAATGACTGAAATTTTTTGTGTATGTTCTGTATAATTGTAGAAGTGTTTTAACCTTCAGATTTATCATTGACTATTTAATTACAAAATTTGAAGTCCCTTATGTGAATAGAATCAATGTTTTTTTAAACAATTTCATATAATAACTAAGATAAAGTGCTCAAATTCTTGTAAAAATTAAAATATCTCTTATCGAAGGTAATTTAAAAAATGAATAGCAAAGCAACACATCAAAATTGAAAAATTGAAAATTTGTTCATAAACTTTTTTTACGTAATAGGCCCCATTTATGAATTTTTTTGTAAATTTTTACCAATTTTTTCCCATTTTCGTAATAATGATTTCTTTTTATCTTCTTAATTTTACCATATTTTCCTGAAAATGGTCTACATAAATCTAAATACCACAAAAAATCCCCATATCTGCATTCTTTTTTTTTTAAAAGTTGTCACAAAGTAGTCGGATATCTTAATTTATTTTAGTTTTATATCAGAATTTTAGAAACAGAATTCTAAGTATGTTTTTGACTATATTACGATGCTTAAAAATATATATATATTAGAGCATAATCTCTAACACTTTGATGTGCAATGAAATTATTCTCCAGAACGTCTCTCTGTTCCGAAGAGTCGTAAGTTCAGACTTTATTTTTGTATACGAAAATTAATGCCAACACAGCACCTCTGCCATTTAGGAACTTCTAGAATCTGAGGCTATCTGCAGAATGAGATGAACAACGTTCAGATGACTCGGATTGAAATCCCATCGAACACATGTGGGATGTTTTGGGGATGTTTCCGTCTGGCAGCAAGGTCATAATCTCCAGATAACACCGGACACAGCTGAAACAGATACTTCATGAAGAATGGCAACTATACATGAAGCTGCAGGATAAATTGGTATTGAGTATGAGTAGACAATATCGCACAACTACTACAGTTAGAGGAGGTCATTTCTCCCTTAATAAAGAGCTTGAGTTTGTTGTTCTTCTTCATGATAAATATTTTTTACTAACGTCATTCTGTGAATAAAGTAATTTTCTGCTTTGTTCTATAATGTATGCGAACAATTTCCATTTCGGCTATTATGCTTCCATCAAAATTTGAGTGCTACATTTTGCTTCAGAAGCGTGAATTTCATGTCACCAGGATAACTATTTTTTTCACAAATATACCTCCATCTGAACGGCTGCTTAAGTTTTGCACCCTAGTGCTTATATACCGAGTATCCATAATTAAACTTGAAATTTGCGAGCAGTTGATAGTAAAAACTATTCAGCGGAATTGCATGAAAATTTGGTAATGGCAAATTGAAGTGTGGGGATTTTATCAAGGGGAAAAACAATGAGTTTAAGAAATCACCCCTAGGTGGCGTATATTGGTTTATTGATAGCATATAAATAATCTTTAAAAATTTACAAAACATGCTCGATATGTTGTCCAACATTGTTGGCTACCATCTGGAAGCGTAAAGTCTCATTTTCGACTGTTGAAAGCAATCTGAACTGGGGGATGTTACGCACATGGCATGCTTTAGATAGGTCATATAGAAATGTGATGGGATCACGGTAGACCATGGGCTTGAAGTATCCCCACAGCCAAAAGTTCCAAGGATTTAAGTCGGGGTTATCTAGGTAGTCAAGCTGTAGGAAAATGCAGGCTGATGATTCTATCGTCACCGAGCACTTGTTTCACACAACTGGAGATGTGCAGAGGAGCACTCTTTGGCATAATCACTGTGGTTGTATCGCATCGCTTTCCCTGCCACTTCCAAAGGGAAGCAGACAATGGTAGACATCATATCAAGCATGTTTTGAAAATTTTTGTAGATTATTTATATGTTCTCAATAAAGCTATGATGCCACCTATAGGTAGTGTTTGAAACTAATTTTTTTCCTCAATAAAAATTGCCATCATTTCATTCTGCCGTTACCCAATTTTCATGTAATACCGCTGTGTAGTTTTTGCTATAGATTGCTCTCCAATTTCAAGTTTAATTATGGACACCCGATATATGTCAGATGTAAATTACTTATATTATTTGATTTCAGACATTTTTATTAATTCAACAATACTAAAACTTGCATTAGAAGCCCTGAATTTTCTTTTGCAACCTTTTCAATCTCATGAATTTGCCTCAAAATAAACTTCGTAATAATCCTTACAGAAATTTCTTACTAAAAGGGATCTTGTAATATTTTTATCTTTCGACATTTACGTCTATTTCCGATCTCAATTTGATCCTTTTCTATCCCTTTCTGGCTTCTTCATCGATCCTTTAAATCTTCTTAAACTAAATGCGAATGCCCTTCTCCCGGTATTAACTCTAAAGCCTCTTACAGTGATATAAGTTTCGCCATATTCGAAAACAAATATGTCCTGATAATTCTATACACTTCTTTATTTTCTTTGAGTGTATTTCAAATCTGGTAATGGGTTTTGTAGTTTTTTCAAACAAATAATAGTTTTTATACCAGCTTTTAATTTTCATTATTTTCATTCCTTAAATATTTTTTGACCGACTACAAGTTAAATCCTTTTTATTTATATTAAATTATTCTTTAAATACTTTTCACTGCTGCATTACTTTTGGAAAACATTTCTTGGAAAAATAAAATTTTACAATTTTTTATTTTATTTACAGTATTATAAATGAGGTTAAGCCATAAAAATTAATATTAAGAGAATTTTACAGAAATAAATAAACATCACCACCATTTGCTTTGTTTTTATGTTTGAATTAACTTGGATTAGCAACTTTTGTCACCTTTAAGGTATCCGACTAGTTGCGACAACTTTTTTTTTTTAAAAAGGAGATATGGGGATTTTTTTGTTATTTTTAGATTTGTTTAGAGCATTTTAAGAAAAATGTGCTAAAATTAAGAAGAGAAAAAGAAATTACTATTACTAAAATGGGGAAAAATAGTTAAAAATTGACAAAAAATAGCATAAACGTGGTCCATTCTGCACCAGAGGTTTATGAACAAATTTTCAATTTTTTCAATCTAATGTATTTCTATATTATTCAATTCTGAAATGACCCAGGATAAGAGATAGTTTCTTTTTTACAAAAACTAGAGCACTTTATCTCGGTTACTATATGAAAATACTTAAAAAGACAGTGATTATATTCACATAAGGGACTGTAAATTTTGTAATAAAGCATTGATTGATAAATCTGAAAGTTAAACAATTCTACTATTATACAGAACTTACAGAAAACATTTAAAACATTTCAGTTAATTATGTTCAAAACTTTTTGAACAATCGCTGACCTCCCCGCACGCGTTTGATTATTTTCAAAAAAACATATTTCGTGTAAAACGCGTTTTAAAGTATGACATCTTGCTTAAAGTAATAGGCATCTGCTTTTACTAAAACACTTGTAGTTTTTGTTCTAGTAAACGGAAAATGATAAACTTAGTATTTTTATAAAGCTAATAAGATGGCAAATAAAATAAAAGCACAAAAAAGTTGTTGATTTTTGGCAAAATTCACAGTTTTAGGGTAGTCGGATACCTTAATAAGCCTCCCATTTTTACTCTAAAAACGCACTTTTAATTGTTCGGACATTAAATAAATTTTTTAATTCACAACTCTTCATTTCACTAAACAAACTATCTTCCTCTTTTGATATTAATTTATATTCTTGCCACTGAGATGCAATACATCACTTACTACATTCCGTCGAATTTTGTAAAGAGCGAAGCCTATATTCTATGATAGAATAGACAACGTTTAAATCAGTTTACCCTATATCTTATATCTTGCAGCATATTTTCTCATAGATATATTATTATGACTGGTGTTGGGAAAACTGTAAATTCTAAATTTTTTTAAAATATTGTTTTGGTTATTTTTCTGATCTAAAAAATTATAATTTTATTTTTCATACTTTAATTGTTGATTATAAATTAATTATTTTTTCAAATAGCAAGATTTTACACCTTTATAAAATTATTTTACTGTCAGGAAAGTAAATTGAAGCTTGGGTGTTTTTAATGGGTTGATGGCCATATATAATCGGTATATATATATATTCAAGGACTCTTAATCCCAGAAAAGAATACGTGTTAAAACATAATATTGACGCCTGATATACACAAGATATTTAAGTTAAATTCAAAAAGTTTATGAACAACCAAATCAGATCATGTAAATTTCAAACAAAATTGCCGATCAACCAAACAGTTATCTATATATTGTTCACTAATTTCTCTGAGCAACTTTTTAATTTATAATGGACCTGACCTTTAGGACTCGCGCTTAAATAATAACTAGCTTACCCACATAACGTGATAATTGTAACCGTGTCTCTTTGAAAATTAACAGCCTGCATTTCTTAAAGTAAGATTACATCAGAATCTATTGAACGATATCTTTCCACCAATCATATCTTCCGTTCGTGGAAGTCTCGAAGATAACAAGATTTCCGGTTGCCACTCCATATAAATCGCTAGAAATCTGTGAGAAAACTCTTTTTGTGGTTTCTTCTCTTCGTCTGCAATATGTAGAACGTCGTTGCTGCTTATTGTAACTGCCACATTGTACTAACCGTAGTTATGAATGTTTGATGGATAATCATATAAATGTTTACCAAAATGTAAAATAAACCGGATTACTTGCAATAGGAGCCATCTGAGTGGCGTGGTTGGTTTGTCGTTGGCCTTCTGCAGTGAAAGTTGTGGGTTCAACCCCGATCCAAGTCGGTGGATTTTCGTGATGCAGAAAATTGACATCGGCCATGTCGTATGATTATACGGCATGAAAAAGATCTCTAGAGTATCTGTTTGGCCTGGGTGCTCTCGTCAAAATTAAATCCTAGTACAGGCTCGCATCGTCAGAGGTCAGGTGCTTCCCTCTGGGGATGAAATTTGGCGTTAAGATTACCTGCGGCGATTGGTATCCACTTATACGGTTCCTCACTAAAAAAAAAGATACTAACTTCCGGGAAATATACTCTGTCTGAATAGGTAAAACATCAATCCGCATCCCATTAGAAATAAATTTGCAATAAAATAATTCCTCATTCATCTAAAATCTTCTACACTTACTTCCCCTCTCGGTCAAATGATCACCCATCATTAGTTAATTGCAAGGAATTTCTTAACACTCCCCACGTAGTGTCATCATATATATATATATGATATATATATATATGATATATATATATATATATATATATATGTGTGTGTGTCTCTCTTTCTTGGCTTTTTTTAACTTCCCCATATTTTAGATTCTTGCAAATTCTGTTCTTCTGAAATTTTTGGTTAAAAGGATATTGATATTCTCTTTTATTACTTATTTTGTTCTTGTAGAATATACATCTATGTAACCTTCACAAGACATCGCATTTTATTTATTTTTCACACACACACCTTATCTTCTGAAAAGTGCCGCATCATTACATTTTAAGTGATATGATGCAATGTTGTATAAGGCACCAAAATTAACCAATCAGGGTGTAAAAAAACAAATTTTATATGAGTAAGGAACTTAAAAGTCATTTAACGGGAAATATCCTTTAAGCCACAACTTGATATGCTAAAAACTGCTTTATTCGCACACTTCAAAACGAAATGATACAATATTGCAACATCTAATTATTCTGACCAGTAATAGTATTTATTGACGAAAAGCATGTGATTTCTCAAAGCATGTGGATGAAAAAGCTATAAATGCTAAGATCTTCGAAATGAAGAAAGAACGCTTTAGTGTATTGTCTAATGTCCGCGTGTTTGCCTATTTGTTTTCTTAACCTATAAGCAAAAGGTGGATTTAAAATACCAAAGTGATTTCTCGTCATTTAAATTACTGCAACAAGAAGCCCATTATCACTGTAAATATGCTTTAGCTCAGTTGAAATCGCCATACACACACATTTCCATATATAAATATATGTAATTTAGTTATCTATTGAAAAAAAACCTCACTCCTTATTCTAAATAATATGTTAATTGCTTTACAATTAATACTATGCAATGCGTCTTATTACCAGATATTTATTGAAATATATTTATGTAGCATATTTCAGGTAAATTACGTGCCTAATTTTATATTAATAAACGTAGTGTACGTGAACTATTTAATAATTCAAAAGGTATACAATTATTTATTCAATTATTCACAAAATATAGAATGTTCCCAAATTTTACAAAAATGATACTTCTTATAATTAATTAATTTTCTTCGTCAGTTGCACTAATAATTATTATGCTTAGGCATTTAAAATATCAGTTTTCTGAAGGAAATGAATATAAATTTTGTTAAGTTGCAATATTCAAACTAGTATACATACGTGATAAACAAAATGATTTAACATTTTTTATGCAAAATATTCGAGATGTTTGTCCATAATGTCAAGAAATTACAGTTCGAATTTATATGTATAATTAGATTTACATCTCTCTCATAAATTCGGTATTCTAATCGATCGAGAATTTTAAAATACATTGTGATTAAATTATAAATTTAAAATCATAAACATACATGAAATAAAACAGTTCGTACAAAATTCATTACAAAAACGTAAATAATTTTTAACCTTGTGAAAAAATTACCACAATTAATGTATTTTAAATATATATGTACTTCCAAATGCGGTTTTTTTTATATTTTAATACACATTTTTTAAACCCATTTTAAAAATACGCGATAGCTACGTGATGTTTTAAACACAATCGTGTTTCCCTTATTGGTTGTAAATGTTTTGAATAATCGCGTGTTTCATTCCGAGCAATTTAGTAAGTGATAATGAGGAATGTATAAGTTTATAAATTATTAGATATAAAGGGCTAACATTTTAGCCTTTTTAACTTGGTCAACATAATCAGGGTGTAGTAATTCCATCTGGATAATCACGAAAGGGAAAAGGGAAAAAAATGCTTTTTTTTTAATATTTACATTCTTATTCGAACAATACTAAAATCGCAATTGTGACACATCATGCAATGAGATACTTAATCAAACGACGATTGCTGGGGGAAAAAGAAGAGTTCTCAAGGAGATAAGAAAAAAAATTTCGAAAATTGTTCTAAAAATCAAAGTTTAAAAAAATGTATATATGGCTAGGTTATGAATGAATAATAATATCAAAACAAGACAGCATGCTGAAATTCATCATCATGAAAGATTGTTTCTGAAATTTTATATTTCATTTTCTACCACACTGTGTGACGAATCAATGACTTCCTTACATCTGCGTGGCTATGAGAGTATTGCTTGCATAATTAGGACTCGTCAGAGAAGACGACATTATGCCACTTATGTTTCAGCTTTGTTGTTCGACATGCCAGAGTCACCGTCTCTTTCTATGCTGCATTGTCGAAGGAAGTCAAAGGAGGGTCGCTGTGCTGATAGTACACACTTCTGAAAACGCCGTCACCCTTCAGTAAAACAGGATACTGTTTGCGCTGCAAACATGCCCATTTTCTGACTAATGATCCATGATATGGTTATACTGCTTTACAGGCCAAACGTCACAATATGTCTGTCCTCTGGGGTATTAGTCATGGGAAAACATGAAGACTCTGCATGCAATTAAGAATAACCTTCAGTAAACCCACTGATTCCCCATTTATAGGACAGTGGTTGGACTTCGACCAGTGCGACGGGCAATAAGACGGAAAGATAACCCTCATACTCGATAAGAGACAATTCTGCATCTTTTGAATTCCAACACTTGCTGGTAAACATTTCTTCTTATTCAAGGCTTAACACGACATTCTGAGCAAACTCTGGCCTTACAAAGCTCTTTCCAAATAAGAAATTCACTACACAGCTGTTTTTTAATGCAGTGCATTAAATGTCGTTCCTCTCTCATGCGTTGTCTAAATGCTATGAAATACTAATCCTTTGCATATCCCAACCACTTCGTCTTTTCATCATATCTTTACGTTAGTCAGATCATTCCTTCCTGGTGTTGCAAGTTTAGTCGCTAGCACTGAATATGCATATGGTGGAAAAATCATAAATGTGTATAAAGGGAAAAAAGAGAATTAAAATGTTTTGCTTTACTGTAATGCAATTTAAAAACAAAAAGAAAATGTATCACATTTTTTGATTGTTACCTTTTTCTAGTAACCACAAGGAATCAAAGACAAAAGTTTCAATTACCTAAAGAGGAGAATTTTTATTATAAAAATATAGTAAAATAAATAAAATGAGTGGCAATAATCTAAATTGAAAATTTAGCATCGAAATTTTCTTTAATAATTTTGAAAAATGCATTTTTAACATTTTATAATTAATTTTTATAACATTTATATTTTTTAATCTTTTTTCATCAAACGAATGTTTGTTACATTTCTAAAGTGTATTTTAATAGTGCACAGGAGAATGAAACAATTTGGTATTAATAATTTATTTTTTATGAAATATTCTGAATAATTTTTAGGTTGAATTATTTACAGTGTTAATAATGAATAAAATTCTTTTGTCATAGTCAGTAAGACTTTAGCAAAACACTCCCTTTGATCAGTTTGCTGATCAGGTTTTTATTCTAAATAAGAGAATAGATTATATATCTAAGAAAAGACAAATTCACGTTTTATGTTAGCAAATAAAAATCTTCAGGAAAAATAATTCCACTTAAATTCTTTATTTTCAAAATACGAAATTGATTTAATACAACTCCAAAAATATTGCAATCCTTTTTTTTATTTTCATAAACGAAATAACAAAATATTATCGGTTTTTAAAAAGTATTATTAATATATATCTTTCCTCAATTATTCTTGACCAAATATTTCAAATCTCATTCATTATAATAATTGGATCAGAGTTGTGCATTTTTGAAACAAGACTCTTGCAGAACAAGTAATTTATTTAAAAGACAATTGAGGTAATCTACTGAACGTAAATTAACTCAATTTAATACATGTTCCCATATCATATTAAAAGTTTAATATTTAGAATTTAATCACTTTTAAATTAATCGGTGTTGTATATCGCAGTATGTGATTTGATTTTACCATAGACGCGATGTGTTTGAGTTTTAAAAGCTCTTTCAAATTAATTATGGTCAAAAAGGTTGAAGAACAGAACACAACTTAATTAGTTTTTTGCCCTTGAAGGTATTAATATTTCAGATCAAATTCTCCAAAACTCTGACTTTATGTCTCGAGAATGTCAAGTTAGTTTTCCTGTATTTCTCCAACAAAAAAGAAAAGTTTCTTTTTTCACCAAATGAATTTATATAAATCTACCTCGAGTATTGGTTGCTTGCTTTTGCAGAAACAGGAGAGGGTATAAAAAAACAAACTCTCAAACTAAAAGAAAACGATCTAAAGGGGAAAAAACGATATTTCTTCTTCTTTTAATCTCCGTGGTTCGTGCTACGACGACAAAAAACGAAGAAAAAGAAAAGGAAATATATAAAAAAGAAGCAATAATTGTGATCTATACCGAAAAGCTACCAGCCACGTTGAAACACGTCTGGAGGTAATTGGAAAAACATTTTTTTTACACAGGAAAACCAGGATGAAAAGTAGAAAAAAAGAATTCCTTCTGATTATGCTTCATGCCGTCCGCCATTTTGAAAATTGCTTGCCCATTTGGTAATATTTCGCCGGATAATTAGACCCAAAGATCACTTATTTTTTCGTTCGATTACTCATCGAATCGTGGAGTTCTTTGGAAGTTATTTCTTGGGAGCTTTGTCAGTCGGTTCTAACGATTACGAGTGTAATTATGCAGCTACAAGTTGTGGGCCTTTTAATGACCGTAGGAAGCGAGGCTTAATGGCACTTCTAGAAGAACTTTGTAATGAGATATTACTTCTTTTTCTCAAAATAAAAAAGAATAAAAGTGGATACCTGTGGTGAAAGAACTTGAAGATGTTCTCAATCGACGGAGTTGAGGATATTTTTCCATGAAATTGATATTGACTAATGATTTCACCGGGCGAAGTCTTCTGGAAAAGTAAAACTATTCTAATTGGGATAATGACTTTTGTTCTGGAGTTTAACTGCTTTTCTAATTCAGATTATTCAATACGTTTTTCGAGTTCGGATTCTTTGGCAATGCTTGTTTTGAGTGGATTTCGAGAAATACAAAAATAACTAAAATCGTAAATAAGTAGAATCTGAAGTAAAATTTTACTGCAGATCTGATCAATTATCATGAAAAGTTTTTTTTTAAATTTCTCTTCGTGTTTTAGTTATTAGGAAAGCAACTGAAGGAAAAAAATCAAAACATTTTGACAATTCATTGAGTCATTTTTCTCGATAAAAATTGATTTTGAATAATCAGAATGTATATTTCGAAATTATACACTGTAAGTATATCTTTTACTAATTAATTCGAAAAATTGCAAATATTTTTAATTTATGTGTATCTATATTTGAATGTTTACTAAATGCTAAATGTTTTTTTATATTCTTTTTGTGTCCTATAATTTTATTATTAAAAAGATGCGTTTATCAATTCTAATATAAATACTCTACAATGGCCTAGATTAATGTCACATAAATTCATGCTTGAAACAAACAATTATAATGAAAAAAAAATTGTTATTTTTAGGTACTTAATTTCTGTCTTGAAATTTGTCTCCGTTTAGTTTTTGCTCAAAACCACTTAAAATTCTAGTTTTCAGAATTTTTTTTTATTTCATGAAAAGCTTTAAAATAAATTACTGAATTATTTGTCTGTCTCATATTTTTCTTTTATGTTTTCCTATGATGTTAATTTTTTTGTCTCTCTTTATCATTTCAGGAGTTAAATAAAATAGAGCAAAAGTTTACTAATGAAAACATTTTGTTTCATATGTTTGATTAATTTTCATTAAAAATATATGCATTATAAGAAAAGAATATACATGGGCAGTAAATTTACTTTCATATTTAAAACTTTGAAAGAGTACATATCTTATCAGAAATCCATTATACAAATTAGGCTCTTACATAATACAAAATTTCGTTCGTATACAAATACAGAATTAATTATAATTTAGCAATTTTCTTTTGTTTTATGAATTACAATATTTTCAGTGTTGTGTCAGTAAATCGTTCTTGTGTGAGCTATAAATACTTTTGAATATATATATATATAGTTAATAATATTTTACTAAGAGACGTAAATCAATGTAATACTAAAGAAATGAAACTCCCAAAAAACAGATACTGGATTTTAAAGAAATATATGAATGCTGCAGTATTAAAAACACTGCTGACTTAGAACAGCTCTTATATATAAAATAATTTTTTACATTGAAGTTTAACAAGTTTTATGGCTAGCCAACCTTTCTTCTTACTGTATATAATTATGATCGAAATCCTATTGAAAATAATGGATAGAATACCTAAATCCATTACAAGAAAAAGGTTATCCACATAGTCCACACTGAATCTGTGTACAATAAACAAATTATTGCCAGATTCTGGACCCAAATACAGATTCAAAGCATCACATTATTGGCTGAATTGTAGCACTTACCAAAAGGTATATAATTATTAGTACTAAAATGATTATATAGCACGTGTATAAGCATAAAAATGACATTTACTTGAGAAAATCTAAGAATATATTTGTATTTGTCTATAAAACATTATTAGGATTAAAATAAAAATAAAGAAAAAAAATGGGGAAATGGTACGGCAAAAGTAGGAAAAAAAACACTGGCATTTTAATTGTTGCTTTTTATATATTTTTGCCTCTAGGACAATTAGAAACCGATTTTTACTATTCAATATGGTACAACCTTGCCCCGGCTATTGGGATTTTCACTAACGGTGGAACAACAGTTGAATGTCTTGGTAGTCATTTTTCCATCAAAACACTGAAAGAATCCTGCACATTGAGCTGAACAATCATGTACATTTCAGTTGGTCTGATGTGCAACTAATTCCAAAGCCGATGCAATTCGATTGAAAATGCCACTTGTAATAGAATCTACTTTCATTATGCCGCTTACAGCGTTATCTATTGATGAACTTATGCCATATGTCTTCAAGTATAATCAGTTCAAATCACCAGTCAATCTGACCATAGATTCTTTGTTTACAGTGTTTTCAAAGTAAAACTTTATTGATATTCACCTGATATGTGTGATCTATCCAGCAAGCTTGCACTATTGTTTTTTAACAAATTGTTACGATGTTGTACAAAGGCTGATAATTATCTATGTACTATTTAATACATATTTTGCTTGAAATTTCGTCCAAAATATATCATTAACTAAAACATGTATCAATTACATGACCGAAAACATTTCTAATTTCCTTCAATGTGTATGTAATTTATTTTCTGCTCCTATTTTCAGAAAAATATCTAATTCTAATTATTACTAATTTTAGATTTTGTTCGAAAGAACTATTTTTATTGTTCATATATATTAGCAGCCCTAAATTTGGCAAAGTAGGAAATATAATACAACATGGTTATTGTTCAACTTTATAAAGAAAAGAAGAAATCAGAGGGAAATATAAATACTACATCTTTTTGATATATTTCCTTAAATAGATTTATTGTCTGTACATAATTCAATACTATTTTGCCATCTACTTCAATTATTTTTGTTTTAAATTTCCTAAATGAAATATTAAAACTTTTATCGAAAACACACATATCTAAAAGTATGAAATTACACATTTCATTAAAAATAAATTTTTATTGTACTAAAAGGGCTAGATATTTCCTTTCGTTCGTAGAAAACTAATTTAAGATCAAATTATAATGTTATTCTTAGAAATATAAAATGTATTCCACATTCAACCACGAGCTAAAAATCAAAAATATATTGTTCTTAAAAATAATTGGATTTTGGGTAGATTAAATTGATTCTCTTTAAAAATGTCATTTACAAAGTTTAATCGAACATATTTTGTTTTGAAATTTAATATCGAAGAAGTTAGATGTGTAATTTCACAGAGGATTATATTCTTATTCATATTTGTTATTTTTATCAGGTAAAAGCAAAGTATAAAACACTTGGATATTTTAAATTAATTTTATTAATGCTCCAATATTTAGCTTTAAAATAGGATGCTAGATGTTTCTTCAAAATTATAAACTAAACAGATCATGAAACAATATAATGCATGATTATTGTATATAGAAATATAATTACTTTAAATCGAAAAACAGCGGGTAATACTAATTCTTATACATTTATTTTTACACTAAACATTCTCGGAACAGATATCATTTCGGTTGTAATTTTGAAATAAACATCGTTTTGAGAAAAGAAAAATTTATTTTTATTAAATAAATTACTTTCGAATGTATTACATAGCATACATTTAAATAGATATATAATATCTTTATACCTTTATATTTCATTAGGATATATTTTATGAACAATAAATATGATTATAATTTGCTTTAAAAGAAAATAAATAAAATTGATTACGAAAAATTTTTTCAAAAAATTTAATTGTAACCACTTAGGGAGAAAAAAATCCAATAGATCAACACAAACATGGCAAGATATGCAAGACTTTGGGCAAGTGAGTGAGTGAATATTAACGTCGCACTGCTCCGCCCCACACGGCTTTTGGCGACGGACCTCGTAATTTTGAACCATGATCAAGTGACGAGGACGACACCTGAGCTACACCCTCTCTCCTAACTACCACACCTCATCAATGGAAGGACGTTTGAGCTCTCTACAGATTTAACGTGCATCGCTCCCCTACACGGTGGGTCTTTATTGGTATTGGGCCCGAACTCCTGACATACCAGCCATGATCCGATACCTTGATCCCTTGGCTACCGCGGCCACAAGATTTTGGGCGAAAGGAGACATGAGGACCTTGTTATTGCGAGTTTTGTAAGATCAAATGCGCTTAACATTTAAAAATTGTGAAAAGACAAAGCTGTGTCTTATTACAGTACGACATTACAGGTTTCTGATATAATGTCTTATCTGTTTCATTTTAGCACATAACTCGAAGACCTTTAAAAATTACCTTATAATACTAGGGTCTAAGACGCCATAATGCTATCCTCCTTTACAAATTTTGCTCATAGACCTTGTCTTGCCAAAGCATGTGGTCACGATAACCTGGTGGTCATAGTCCCAAACTCGCGTCCAGCGCTTTCGAGTCGCTGGTTCTAGTCCTGATGCCACTGAAGAAAGGCCATGTAAAGGGGCTGAAAACTGTCTTGACTCAAAATCCTCATATTGGCGTGGGGTGGAAATTAGGTGAGTGGAAGGCCGACTCAGGTGACAGCCTCGTAACCTGAGTGTGGTGTAAAATTAAGAGGTTCAGTAACATCGCTACCACGTTACTTTACTTCGTAACTTGGTAGATTCCGGAATCACACTGCTAATTACCAAACAGACATTTTATTCTAGAGTAAATAATAAAACGGTGGATTCAATACTATACTTATATGTCACAGTTCACAGTTTTCGCGATAGAAAAGTTCTAGTTCAATTTCATTTCATGTATGCCAGCCGTTGAGCCGCTGACTCCGGCACTCTGTATTTCACCAGTAGGCAAAGTTCAACTCCCTAGGTCCTTGAGGCGCGGCTTCCCCCGCAAACTCAATCGAGTGTCATTGAAGAGTTAAAAGCTCCGAGCAAAGTCATTTCATAAAAGGGAATGAGATCGAGAGTCCCATTAACTTCCGAGCCAACCCCTTTAAACTCAATGGGTAGGTCACTTTCACTTCCCTCATTGAAGCGTGCAACATATATGAGCCCTGCTCCCCTCACTGTAGTCCTACTTAATTACTGCTTGGCACTTCTGATCCCCACAACGAAACGGCGTCTTGTTCACCTTCTGGCGGTCATAAATCGTATTGTCAAATTCCCTCTGAGGGTGTGCATTTTTCCCGGTCCGGTCGACATTATACTTCCTTCAAGTTGCTTGTGGCCGAGATGTTCGTGGGGAACCCAAACAACTGATGCGGTTCTATGAAGCTTCCTTCCTAGAGAGCGTTTTGACTAACATGTCAGCGAAAGAAAAGGTGTGGCGACATCAAAGCCATTTTTCGAAAATGTTCACATATGTTTTGCCCTAGGCATTGAGAAGGAATAGCTAGCCCTTTTTTGGAGATACAACGACCCATCTGTACAACTTGATCCCCCATACATCAATCTTGATCAGTATCATTTTGGGGGGGGGGGGAGATCTGCTAATTAGAAGACGTCACAGTTCGTTGCCATTAACCATCGCTTTGCTTTTGAAAGCGACTTTAATAAACACTCGCTTGTCAAAACATGAATTCATTGATTAATTAATAGCATCGCACTTATTGGCAACTGGAGTAATAGGGGCAACGAACATCGTAATTTTAGACAATAGTCAAGGCGGGAAGAAAATGTTTGAGTTGGTCATATTATACGTTATTGTGAGGATTGGAAATTCGGATTTAATCTGCAATATATTTGCTATACGTTAGGCTTCTAGCGAAATCCAGAATCGGATCCACGACTTGATTCGAAGCAGCGTTGACCACGGAACTGTAACTTCTGACCGTTTAGTGACCGTAAGCCTACCAAGAGATACCTAGAATGTAATAATAATACGCTTAACCTGACTACATTAGATAATTGTTTAGAAGCTGTATAATTACGATATTTGTAGAGGATGATATACACAGTATCTTTAATTCATGATTCCTGAGCCATAATCTGATTTGGATGGAAACACTATCTTTATAATTTAATGGTATGTGATTGACTTATGTGATATATAATAAGTTAATATTATATGCTTAAAATGTGTTCAACATTTGCTGTCATTAGTGTATTAATTTAAAAAGGATTTGTTTCTATAATATCTGAGATTCCAAAAAATAAACGCATTTAAGTTATTGAAGTTAAAATGATTTCTATGTACAAAATTTTTCATTGTCAAAGGATGTGAATCTTATATCTCTACAAAATTAAAAATATTTCTACCGTATAATTATTCCCATAATACTCAAGTGAGATACTTTTTAACGATGTTTTGGAAAGAAATTGAATTTTAAAGTATTTCATTTACATTTCAGTGATAGTTCCTTTATCTCACGTATTTGTTGAAATGAAAATCATTTTCATTTCTCTCTGTTGATGAATTTTTCTCCTCAGAAGTTTTTTTTATTCACATCTTTTAAAGATATCTATAATTTATAAACTTATGTTTTAAAATTTTTTTTGTGAGATCTTACATAAGACAGGGGTTTTTTAATGTTCAATCCCTCCCCCTTTACGTATCAGTCTGACATCATGGAAACCCCAGGTTTTGAACATCCTTCCCTGATTCCCAACACATAGCTAAATGATTTTAAAATTTATTGAGAGTAATTAAGTGATCTAGTGAAATATGACATATTCTTCAATTTTTTCACGAGGCCTTTCAGTATATAAAAGTGGCCGCGGTAGTTTAGTGGTCAAGGTAACGGACTCGTGGTTGGGATGCCTGAGTTCGAGCCCAGTACCACTGAAGACCCGCTGGTAGGGGAGGGATGCGCTTTAAATCTGTGAAGAGCTTAAACGTCCTCCCGTTGGTATTGTGTGGTAGTAAGGAGAAGCGGTGCCAGTTCAGGTGTCCTCCTAGTCATTTAACCATGGTTTGAAATTACGAGGTCTGTCGCCAAATGCCCTCGTGTAGCTGAACAGTGTGACGTTAATATTCAATCAGTCAATTAATCAGTATATAAAAGAGAGAAATCTGGACATTATATGAGACTTTTGTGGACCCCATAGACAGGCGCTGAGGATTCCGAGGTTCCTTGGAACCCAGTTTAAGAACCACTGCTCTTAGACGTATATAATGCTCAATTTTTAATCCAAAACAACAAGTTTTAGAAAAATCATAAGATTGAATAAACATTAGTGTTTCGATTTACGCGTTTATGCATTAAAGGAGGGCTTGTGGCATGCCCATGAATATCCTCTACTCGATTAATAGAAGCAACACAAAAAAAAAACATTCTAAAATGAATTTTCTTTCAAATAAACTATTAATTGCATGAAAGATTTTTTCTGGGTAAAAACACTGATGCTCAAATATATTTGGTATTTAACAAGTAATTCTTAACTTACAAAGGTTTGTGGATAAGCAGTTAAGATTGGCAACAGTTGCAAATCTACTCAAAATATTCAGATATATCTAACAGCAGATGATTGCCGATTTAATTTAGAAAACAAATTAAGACATTATTTGTTGCTATAAAATTTGATCTAAATGTTCAAGTGTGTATCCCGATATCCATTTGATGACACGAAGATACGTCTAGAAATCCCATGTACTTCTGGAATGTTTTAAAGTTTATACGGTAGTTAATCTTCATACATGCAAATATTGTGCAATATATCGTAACAGTAAAAAAAAAAAGGTATCGAATATCTAGGTTCCTTTCATTTTTATACTGGCAAATGAATATCAATTAGTCTTGAAATATGTCAGTACTATTCATGAGACCAATAATTATATATTACTCAGTTGGCTTAAAAGATCTAGAAGAATTTTAATTATTTTCAATTACCTTTCCTTAACTATCATCATTCAATAATTATTATGTATTTTCATAATTAATAAATGCATTTCATTACAATAATTCAATATTCTTAAATTACCTTTAGTGAGATTTGCTTAGAAACTGATTCTTCATAACATAACACTCTCTAATTATAGCTTATCGTATTTCCAATCAATTTCATTAAAAGAGCTGATAATACTGAAAATTGCTATGTGAGTTAATATAGTCGGAAATTCAACGAGATAAATATTTTTTTGGTTTATACAAAAAGGAAATAATACCTAGACAAATGATATCTAGAAACAATTTCAGAAAAGAATGATTTTTTTTTCATTTTAGTACAAAAATAATCTATACTTCTATAATATAACGTTAATCAGTTTATTCCGAGCATTATTTTATTTCCGTATAATTGATAAATATAGATATTTGAGTAATTTGTAAAATAATCCAGTTAATAATAATAAAAAAAAATTAAGTCCATTCCTACTTAGGTCAACAAAGAAATTTTTTTTATATTTTAGTTACTTTTTATTAAATAAATACAATTAATATAAATATGTATATACATATGACAGAATCACAATATTAAGTGATAAAATATATAGCGATTTTCCTTGTAATTTTCCATTTTCCTTTCTATAGATGGTGTTGGACTATTTTTATGTTTGTTTGTTACTATTTGTTTTTTAATTAAATTTAATTGTTCTAATAAAATAGTATAATAAAAAAAAATCACATTAATAGATATTAGGCCATCCTAGGTGGGATTCACACCCACCACCTTTGGCTTAGTAGTCCAATGCTCTATCCATTGCGCTACAGGGACACAACAAACTATTTTCTTTTCTATATATACTCTTGGACTATTATTTTTCTTTGTTACTATTTATTCATTTTGGTAATTTAATTAATAAATTAATATTTGAAAATCTGTTTAAACATCAAGTGTCATCCACTACAAGTTCTAAAAAATGTATTTGAACTTGAATGGATGAATAGAAAGTATTTTATTAACGATTGAAAATTTGAACATTATTTATATATATATATATATATATATAGGGAGAGAGTAAACTAATAGCAGGGATTGAAAAAGTGACGTTTTTGTCTTTTTGATATAAGTCACAATATGCCTTTCCCTGTAGGATACTTGTCTACCTATTTGATATCAGAACTCTTTTTCGTAGCATAAATGTATGATTGTCTGGGTTTTGCATTGAAGTATTTTTCATTCCCAAAATTGATAACAGGTGTTTCCTCTCATAGAATTAGGAGCGAAAGTGGTAGACTCTTTTTATTCTAGCGCAGACGATCATAAATCATGGTTGTAACAGTGGTTGAATCAGATGGGGAAAAAAATTAAACAAACTATCAAAATGTAATTTACTTTCGCCTGGATTTTGGCATTGTTTGGCAAGTGATAAAACACAGTCCAAATCAATGCATGGAAAAGCTTAAAAACTTCTTTGTAATGGAGAACTTATTGTGCCGGGATAATATATCATTTGCACAACCTACACATATCTACAGACAACTTACACATAATGTAATTTAATAATAGTGCAGAATAAATTTTATTGATATTATTTGAAAGGAAAAGATTTTCATAGCTGATGGGAAACAAGAAATGACAAGAATATATTGGTTTTGCTGATTTATTACGATTGTTATTTGTTTTAAATTGTCGTTTTTAATCCATTTGTTTCTTCTTGTCAATTTACTAAACCTAGATGAGTATAATCGAAGTATGTTTTTGAATATAAAAATATCATTTTAAAGGAATTATTTTTTACAGATGTTTGGATGTTAACGCTGATTCGACGTGTTCGTTGGCGGGATTTTGTCATTTTGATTAGTTATTATATAAGCTCGATAATATAGTCATCCGCTCAATTATTTGATGTATTGTAATGATTTCTTAAATTAATAGTTTAGTTTTAAAAAGAACCTTGTATCAAAACAGCCAAAAAAAATTTAAAAAGGTTTAATTCATATTTGAGTGAATAGTTAAATAACCATACAGTCTATTTAAATTTATTTAAAAATAATATTGTTTTCCTCATTGTTTGTTATTTACATCTAACCTTATTGATCAAAACAAATCAAATTCCTCCTTTTTTTAATTCAAATTTTTGTTTGTAGATAAGTTTTATTTTTTTTCTTTAGAAAATAATTAGCTATAAGATTTCAACCGAAGTTACTTTACTATTTTACACGCCATTAAAAAAATAAGATTACGTTTGCGAGATTTTCATTCGCAGCCCGTGTTTTATCGGCATGGTAAAACGACTTCGCTGCCAGACAGGAAAAATTCGTACAAAATCAGCAGAAGCTCCTGCGTAGAAAATTCGAGATTGTAACTTCTTATCGAATAAGAAAGAGGGCTCTGTTGCGGTGAAAGAATTGTTTCAATTAATATAGACAAAATAATAAAATATTTTGGTTGGGGAAATGGCAAAGATATTTCTTTTTTCAATTCGTGTTATTGAATCGAATATTTTATTTTGCATTGTCGTTAGTTTTTGTTTTTTATTTTAGTTTTTTTCTTGTGTGCTATGTAACTGTAAACGAGTATTAATATGTTTAAAAATAAAAGCAATTTTTTTACTTAAAAAAATAAAGAAAATATATAAATATATGTCTAATTAGTCTTTAATCCACCAGTATAATACGTTTTATATTATTATATAGTTCGCGCGTGTTATATTTAAAATAAAATGAAGTATATTACGGATTCAAACATTTTTTTAAAATCAAAATCGATGTGCTCACAAAAAGATTGAAAAACTAATTTATGAGTCACCTTCATAATGGGATCACCGTTTTGAATCACAGAGAATATTTACATCACTCGAGGTTTATTATATTATGTGTATTTATACAGAGGTAGTTTAAGAAAATGTTATTTTATGTGAAAAGAGAGTTACATTTTAACCTTGCATCATCAATAAAACTTCTGTATGACTATAATTAAAGTTAAAATAAATAGCCAAAGCAAAACACTAAAGTATAAATTAAGTAGAATGGAAGCTAAACGTTGGTTCTGCCAAAGATATATTTCTTTCCAAAAATAACAAAATTGTAAGCTGCAGTAAATAAAGTTCACGAATGTTTTTCATTATAGTTAAATTATTTCGTTTGAAATCACTTGATATTAATTCGTTAGTTTTGCAGCTTTATTTCTACCCTCGATTGCAAATAAATTATAAAATGCATGATTCATGATGTACATTCTCCTCCCCTCAAACAAAAAGAAAAAAGAACTGATTGCAATTTAATAAAAGTTAAAATAACATTCTCCATATATTTTTATGTTTGCCAATTATATCAATTACGGGTATTAGGTATAAATTTCAAAAATTCATGTACACTATTACCAACTACAAATTTTTTATAGATGGTGAAGATAAATATATGATCTATGGGAATCATCAGTACAAAAGAAATTGCACGAGTATTGTTTATTAAAGAAAGAATGGTGACGGTAATAGAGTAGCTGGTGTTATAACTGTCTAGTCATTCATTCGAATCCTGATGCCACTGAAAACCCCTCGTATAAAGGGGATGATTTACGTTACTCTCAAAGCCTTTGCACTACATGGAGGTACATCCAGATAAGCTGTCTTCTTCGTCAGAAGTACAAAGTACGGCTTCCAAATCTCTTGTTGCTTCGTAGTATGACTTTAATAAACAATTAGTATAGAATGAAGATAAGCTGTATAATAAACTGTACACATTTCAATTTAAGAATTGCAGTATGACTAAGATTTAAAAAAAACTCACAATCTTTTTTTTTTCTAGATGTCATCTGATACTTAACCATTAAAACTTGAATTTTTAGTATTGCTATATATGCTAATTAAACTCAACCAGTGGCAATTTTTTTGTTTGTCACATTTTAATTATTTTTTTTAGATATAATCTGCTTCTTTTCACTAACTTTAAAATAAAGTATTGAGAAGAAGTTAGCCTTTAGAAATCACATCCGGATATCTCAGTCTTCCAATATCCTTTATTTTTCCCATTAATTCTATAAAAGAAAATGAGATTGAGAAACCAGTTACTTCCAAACACTTTTTTTTCCTGTTGACACATTTAAGGGAATTATTCTCGTCAGTTGTTAACAGAACAAGAGCTTTTGCATGAGAAACAAAAGACGGCCACAGTGAAAGCTTTGCCGTGTTAAAGAAAAGACAGAGTCTTTATCACGTGATGCATTCCCTCAGGTCCAGCGATGCTCTTTTCATGTACTTTCGGCCAATTAAATCCCTCCCACTTAAAAGCTGGACACAAACAGGTGGGAGTGTGGAGGGGTGGACAAGACCAAGAAAAGGATACCTTGTGAAATTACTGGCACGGAAGGTGTGCACGTGATGCCGGACACTAATGGACCTATGTCTGAATTCAGTGGGGGGTGGAAATACTCGAAGTACAAGTGATGTTCATTTAAGAGTAATGCGCGTTACAAGGTACTGTCTTTCGATGAAAGATACTTCTTTCACACCTTAGTTCGTTACCTGATAGGAAGTTTTAATGCAGGTAACGATCGATTCTGCCTTATTTCTTAGAAATCTTTCGTGGTGAGTTTCAAGGGTGGTAAAGTAAATCGAGGTTGATTTTCTTAGTAAAAATTTTAAGTAGGAGTTTTATTCGCTAAAATCCTTATTAAACACAATTATATCGGTAATATGATTATGAAATGAGCTTTTTTTGGATTGCTTTTAAACGAGTGTAAATATAAATAAACATTGTGAAGGATTGTTTAAAAACAACGAAACATTTCCGTATATGGAAAGAAAAATCATTTGAATTTTTCATTTATTTGAAAAGCAACGATGGGAGAGAGAACTTTATTTACGTTTGACTCCGACCCAAGTCCGTGGAATTTCATCCTGCAGAAAATAGAAAGCGTCCATGCCGTATGATTATGCGGCAAGGAAAAATCTCTTGAGTATCCGTTTGGCTTGGGTCTCTCGGCAAAATTAAATCCCTAAGTACAATTTCGCATCGTCAGAGCTCAGGTACCTCCCTCTAAAGTGGAAACTGGGAACCAAAATTACTTGCGGCAATTGGTATTGCCTATACGGTACCTCACTGAAAAGTGATATCAGCTCCTAGGAAATGTACTAGGTCTGCAAAGGTAAAAATACCAATCCACAGCCCCATTAAAGAAAAAAATAGAGACAGAGAGATATCATTCAAAAAATAACATGTTTGAAATACGTGAATGGTATTATTAAAGTTTGAAGAGATAAGATATCTCTCTTCCTAACACGTTAAAAAATTCAGACATAAAGAGTTACTAGAGAAATCTAATTAAATATGTCTTCATCTCTTGATTATGACTTATAGCCATTTGTGTACTGTGTTACACTAGTTCGAAGTTAAAGCATGTACAGTTTACAATTTTCAAATTTAATAAGCAATAAATATTATTAACTGTTTTTACAATACTATCAGGATAAGAAAATTAGCATTCCCCTCCCCTCCAGACATATAAGCAAAAAGTACGAATACAAACTTTATTTTTTTCGTTGAAACTTTCTTCACCATTCTTTCATTTTTTCCCTCATTTCTAAATCCATAAAGCGGTCATTCTTTTATTCTAGGTAAACTCTTTCTTGCACAGAAAGTATTTATATTAAATTTGAACTAAAATTAATTCCAGTGTATCATAGAATATGAGAGATTGAATTACTGAGAGTGAGAGTTATGTTAACTTTTTACTTTTAGCTGCACGAGGGCTATATAGAATATGAGAGATATTGTCTGTAGGTTAAAAATATCTGGAATTGGTCTCCACATGTTTTAAGACGATATGGTACCCTAAAAATCATTAAACTGTCGAAAAAAAATTTATTGGCTTATTTTGATACACCTGAATTTTTATAAATATGCCAGCAAAATTTCAAAGCTTTACCTGCATTTTTCATTAAGTAATGGAGCAATGTTTGATGATAAACAGCAACTACCACGCCTACATTTCAGATTATCTGCTAGAAAAAAAACCTGATAAAAAATGAATTAATTATTTTTCTAATGCGCATCAATAAGATTGACATTATATATGCAGTAAGAAATCATTTTAAGAAAGAATTGTGCAATGCATGCAAAAATTCTAGATTGTGAATTATTTACTGGGGGGGGGGAGATCAAATGGATTTGGTCAAGATTTAAAAGTTGTGCGCGCTTTTTATGATATTATTATGAATAAAATTAAAACTTCAAAACGGATTCTCCCAAAGCACAAATACTAAATATCATTTTGATAACTCAGATAATTAAAAATATAATACGCAAAGAATAGAAACACTCTCCCATTTTTATGTATTTGTTTTTGGTGAGATATATATATATATATTCCATGTGTGCGAGATTCAACATTTGTATTATTAAAATATTTTAACATATTTTTTTAAGCAAATGCAAAAATACAGTTTCTTAGATTTTGATATATTTTAGCTATAAATTGCTATTTGATTTTGCTTTTATTCGTGTACAATATTTAACATGCGAAATCTTTTAAAATCATGGAAATAAAAAATAAAGACATAAACATCTTTTGTACATGTTGTGCATTAGCTCTGAGCATGGAATTAGCTCTGAAGTGTGTATATTTATTTTTTTTCTATAATTATTAAGATAAAGTTTTATGAAATATTGATCTTTCATTCGTTTTTTTCTATATATTCATTATGGCAGTATACTGTTTAATTGTTCTGCATTTGTGCAATTTTTTATGGCAAGTAGTTTTAAATAAGCTAATTAACATTTCATAAAAGTTTCAGACTATTCGATGAATATTATATCATGCTATTCATGGAATGAAAACTTCAAACTCATATTTCTCCAT
The DNA here is from genome assembly GCA_019973975.1 of Trichonephila clavata. Taxonomy (NCBI): domain Eukaryota; kingdom Metazoa; phylum Arthropoda; class Arachnida; order Araneae; family Nephilidae; genus Trichonephila; species Trichonephila clavata. The sequence continues at coordinate 143,422 of BMAO01030002.1, read as the reverse complement.
GTTGAATTTTTGTACATATACTGTTATTCAAAACCCTAAGGCTTTTCTGATAATTGAAGTATGGGTTTGAAATGTTTTATACATGTTTTGTAAAACTGTGTATGGAATTAGCTCTAACATGTTCAGTACTCTTTCTAAAAAATTTCAAAATCAAAATTAATGTTTTTTTGGGAATTTTTGGAAGTTTAATTATAGAAAAATTAATAAAAAATTAAAGAGTAGCAGAAGAAAAAGAACCCATGGACAGTTTTATGTAGTATATTATAAGGAACTTGGAAAAAAATTTGAAAGAAAAGTGACATATTTAAAAAAGCCTTAGGGATTTAAAAAATGCTTAAAAAAGCTAAAATAATTTAGATTTTACAAACATTTTGCTACAAATTTAAAATATTTTGTATGGAACTCTTATTTTATATTAACCCTTATAAAATGCAATTAAAACCAAATATCAAATATTAAAAATAAAAAAAAATGGTGAAGATGGTACCATATTGCCTTAGTAAGTGATATATAAATCTTTAACTGCCAGGTAGAAGAACATGGTTAAAAATACGAAACATGTGCTAGGTTATAAAATAAAAAAATAAAGTTTATATCATAAATACATTTTAGTTGTATGGGTCATATATAAAGTCCACGCATTGAGCTGAATCTTGTCTAGTACAAAAACGAACTTAAAATCACTGCAGTAGATCGAATCTTGTCCATCCAAATACCTACATGCAATTATGTTCAAGTAAGTGTAATAGAGAAAGAAGCTCTTACAATGTTTCTTGTGGAATATTAATAAACAATTCATTAAATTTAAATTAACAAGTACTTTTTAAAGTTATAAACATATTTTGTCGAAAAAGAATGCTAAAAGAGTAAAAATACTTAATTTTATCACATACAAAATCAAATTTACTTCTTAACTAAGCCGCATTTCACATTAAACATTTTGTTTTTCTCTCTTTCAAAGTATCTAAAACATTTCTAAAATTATCTAAGTTTTAATTCTGTATAAATATAACCCCATTTTCCAATTGAAAATATCAGAAAACCGAGAAAAACGGATTTCAAATTACAGAAAAATGGTTTACAGAATATTTCGTCGGCGATTTCTAGGAAATACATTTGACTGTAGTAAAAGAAAAATATTTTAGGAGAAAAAACACTAACACATTCATTTATCAGAAGTACTTAAATACCAAAATAGAAAACTATTATCGGAAATCGATAACTAAAGAAGTATTAGAGCTGCCAATGTTGTCTTGTTCTGGAGAATTTCATCAGTTCTTTGAACTTTTAAAACCAATCAAAACACGTTCAGTCAGTTTCTGGAATACTCATATGTTGTTTTAAAAAGAACGTTTCAAAAGCTTCTGTATTTTGGAAGCGAAGATGTCTGTTTCGGTTCACATCAAGGGTATTTAAATTTTTAAATAGTGATGATTTTTGCGCTAGAAGATAAGCCTCTTAAGGTATTAAGTACATGTCATATTAAGAAAATGTTATTAGATGCATTATTTTGTGGTGCAACAAATTCTCCTTATTTGAGATTGAGAGAAAAGAGAATTCTCCAGATATTTGGGAGCATCGCTTCAAATAAAACAATGCGCCGAGAAATAAAATATTGAGGATTTTGAGTAAGTGTTTTCTCTCTCTTTTACATGCATCGATGGAGAGTGCATTTCTTTGTGTATTTCATTAACGGGAATGTCATTAAGCTCTTAATGTACACGACTAAAAATCAGGAAGCAGACTTATAAATTTTCTGCAAATTATAAAAAGCGTTAGATTTGCTTTCAATCGATTGGTCTAGGATCTTAGAAATAGGAAATGAAAAGATTTAATTATTATTCCGTTAAATATTTCACAATGCATCAGGTCTCTTGCTTAAATAATCCAAAACAAGTTTTGTTTATTAAATTAAAATATAAGAATTTTTTTAGTTTTCGTTAGTAAATTATGAGAGAAATTCTAAAGTTGTAAAAGAAAAAAAAAATAGTATCAAAATGTGAGAACAATGCTGAAAATGTAAATAAATATTACACAAACACGGCCCACTCTTAACAAAAAGTTTATAAAAGAGATTTCAGTTTTTCAACATTTTTGTAACTTTTTCTTTTTAAATTGACCTCTAAAATATAAGAAATGTTTAAATTTTTACCTAAAATAAAGCATTTTTTTCAGTCACTATTCAAACCACTTAAAATACGCCCATCATGTTTATATAAGTAAGTGTTATTTTTTGTACTTATGCAGCGATTTTAAAAAAAAGAGCATCAAAACAATTTGTATAACGCATACAATTTACACAAAAAATTTCATTTAACTGTTTCTATAACTTTTTAAGCAATTTCCATCTTTATGTTTTTCTCCGTTTGAAACTTTCAGAAAAAGAAGTACATTTTGCATGAAGCTAATTTTAATGTCGGTAACTACATGCTGGAAGTAGCATCCCTTCTTAACAAAACTAGTAGCAAATTTTACTCAAATTAACGGGGGGAAAAAACTGTATTCTTATAATCTTAATCAATTGCCTAAAATTTAAAGCAATAAAACATTTTTGTCAGTTTTTGTCTAAACCGTCGATTTTACGGTAATCGGAAACCCTAAAACAAAAAACAAACAAAAATCATGTATCTAAGGAAAAATAATAATAATAATAAAACTCATAAGGTCTTAAAAAATATAATTCTTTTGAAGTTATAAATTTAAGCGAAATTGAAAAATATTGAAAAAAAAAATCAAAAACATTCTATCAATGAACACTTGTAGTTATAGAGCTTAGACTTAATTCATTGAATTTTCAGAACTCCTGTAGAAATTCTTCAAGACGTTATTATAGAAGTGATAAACATAGCTGTGTGTGTGTGCTAATATAAATAGCGGTAAATTTGTGAAATTTTAAACTTGAGAGATATATTAACGCTTAGCCTTAACTTGAAAAATAGAATATTAATAAATAATTTAAGTTTTATTTAAAAAGATTACCAAAGATCCCAGAAGCTAAAAAATATCTTCTCCATCAAAATATCTTTTACGTGAAAGTATGGGATTTTCCATTAAAGGAAAGTTGGTTATATATATATATATATTCTATTTAATAAATATTACAAATCAAAATATTAAATTACTTCTAAATTACTTAAGTTATGATAGAATACTAAAATAGAAAATACAACTTACTTCAGCTTTTTACTTCCCTAAGCAATTTTAACAAATGATGCTTGGCTCTGTAGAAGAAAAAAAAAGTGTAGATAAGAACGTATTCTTAGCCAATACTACTACTAATAACGAAATAAAAAAAGTGGGTTGATACAATGTAAATGTGCCCGCTATATTTCATTGCTTTAACAGTATTATTTTAGTCTATATCATTACCTATATGTTATTTTTCATTCATTGTGGCTAATTTTCTAAACTCTTTCCAGAGCAATTGTATATTTGTAATAATAATAATAATAATAGAGTCCATTTGGTAATGGAAATCTTAAGGCTTCTTGTGATATAGTGAAATATTTTTAATAGACATTTTTAGTTCTGACTGGTTAACTGTCTAAAGAGAACAGCGATGAGGCATTTCATTACATTTAAAAAACCTATTTTCATTCTGTATATCCTAAATTGCCGATACGATTTTGTTACTGAGTATATTTTTCTACCATCCGACTGGGTGGCGTGGTTGGTTTGTCACTGGCATACTGCACGTTTGAATCCGGCCCAAGTCGGTGGATTTTCATGATGAAGGAAATCGACAGTGGCCATGTCGTACCATTATACGGCCTGTAAAAGATCCCAAGAGTATATTTGGCTTGGGTGCTCTCAGAAAAATTTAATCCAACTATAGGCCCACATCATCAGAGCTCAGGGTGTCAAAATTACCTGAGGCGATTGGTATCTGCTTATATGGTGCTTCACTAAAGAAAGAAATACTAGCTTCTGAGGAAAGTGCTAGGTCTGCAATGGTAAAACACCAATCCACAGTCCATTAGAAATAAAAAAATATTTTTCTACCAAGAAGATGAAATAAATGTTTAAATGTTCATTGTATATTGTGTGATCAAAATAAAAAAACATAGTATGCATTTTATGCTTATATATTTAAGCAACTTCAATAATTTATTGAAAATTTTCAGAGAGGTTTTAAATTCTGTTGTCCAAATAAATGAGAAGACTATAGGCAAGGGTGAACAAATAAAGATAATGGTGGATCAAAGCGATTCTAATGCCTTCTAGATGCAATATAGTTCTTTAACAATTTACATAATGCAATGAGTATTTGTTAACGTCGTATTATAAAGCGATGTAGGAAGGCCATAGGCAGATTCATCGTGCATCAGACTCATTTCACGGCGGGTATTCAGTGGAATTAGAGCTCGAGCGCATGACACGCTGGTCCCAGACCTTGGCAATTACCCTACTATGTTACTGCGGCTATCCATGCAGATGAGATACAAAAGAGGCAATTTTATGTACGGTAGAACGATACATGTAAGGATTTTAATTCCACGATAGTTTTACAATAAAAAAAATTAAGTATCGTTTGATTTGACATAATGTATGGAATGATGATCATTTTGGAAAACTGCCTCATTTATTTGTATAACCTCTAACTGTGTTTTAACAACAGACATTAAAGCTATTATAAATAAAGCGAATATTAAAATTACCGTGGTGTGTGTGATAAAAGCCTTCCTGGATGTTACTGAATTTCGACCGACAAACTCAGAGTAGTGATAGAAGGCAGCATGGAGACTACAAATCATTATTCAACATAAGGTCGAAAGCCACATTTAGTCGATACAAATCGCAATAATAATAACCGTCGGGAAGATGAACCAGTCGAGGAGATTAGCCAAACGACGGTGGGGATATACATAGAACTACGAAAAACACAACAAATATACAAATTTGAAAAATCCTTTGACAGTCCCTTGTCCTTACATTTTTGACGTCGAGCTGTGATGCGTTGTTCGTACTGTAAACATTCTCTACGTCTAATAAAGGTATTCCTTCTACTCGACATCACACCCTCCAGAGCTATTTTCCTAATTACTTGACTAAACGTGGTTTGTTACCCTATGTTCTATAATCATTTGTTGTCCCAATACTGCCTACTATCCCTCCTTCTTATTCTGTCGGTCGAATTCAGCAGCACCATGTATATTCTTATTTGTGATCCATATGCTGCTGCTGTTGGCATGTCCTTCCCAAAGGGAAGGAAGGAAATTTGCCAGAGCCTGAGACAGGTTCGACTTCTACACGATAGATTGCAACACCTCCTATCTCCACCTCCACAATTAAGCAAGGGACTGGAGGGGGAAGGAACTATTCTCCAACACCCTAAACCCATGCGTTCTGCTGCGACCGAGTCACAAGACTTTCGGACCCACTAATTTAATGGGCACGTACTCCCTGTATACTCAGAGGGTATTTGGGGGCATCGGGCATCGAACCCAGGTCTGGAGTCCGACGCTCTAACCCCTAGGCTACCCACAACCCTACCATATGTTGCTTTATAATTTGAAAGACACTGTAAAACGTCCAATTTCGTCACTATTGTGTGTATAATTTTTATTTGCTTCCATAATTCTCGTACTCTCTTCTCTCTTTCCTTAGATAAACTGCAAATCCTCCAATATCCAATATTAAAATGAGAGTTTTAATAAAAAAATGTTCCCTATATTTTTGGACCGAAGTATAGATTCATATAGTTAACATCATATTTAAGTAGCATAAGAAATCTAAAATTTATGACTCGATTTATTGTATTAATTTCGTAAAGTTAAAATGAAAAGAGCAAGAGCGTTGACTTAAATTTGAGGGTTTTTTTTCTATAAAAGAGCAATTTAAGAATTTTGAAAGAAATGTAATTCACAATTCTTAGTTTTCAACAATAAATCTAAAGATTAGTATCAGCACAAATCTAATCGCTTGTTTGTTCCCGTACGTGTACCAAATCAGACAGAACTTATTGCTCTCTTCGGGACTCTATTCTGCCATCAAGATAAAAAGAACGACCCCTCTAGAGCTTTCTTTGGTGAAGAGTTCGACGCGGACATTCGAATTACGAGTGCCACCTCCACAAAGGAATCTTTTCTACTAAAATGGAGGAGGGAGAGTGTGATCCAAAGAAACAGTTTTCGAACATATCCACTCCTTTTCCAATGTCTGCCCAGGGAGACGTTAAGCCTTGTTTATGGGGTCCCTTTCTGCCCTTCCGAACTCTTGCAGACGATCTTTCTGGCACTTTGGATAAAAGGCACGAGGAACATTTTTCAGATCAGAAAGTGGTCGACCCCCTAAAAATGAAACAGGTGAGCACTTCGTTATGTGTTTGTTGCTGGTAGGGTTTGAAGAGAAAGGATGGTAAAGACGATAGGGTGAATCTGTAAGGGGATGTTCTTACTGTATCGGTGAAAAAAGTTGCGCTGTCTTGACACGAAGGGAGCAATGAGATTTGAGAAATGGCTTAGCTTTTCTCTTGTTGCCAATCAGATCTTTGTAATAATAAAACTGAAGCGTATTTGTGAACAAGGACTTGGAGAACTCATGTGTTTGTTGAAGAAATACCTTTAGCCTTACAGATATTATTCATTTCAATTGATTCAGGAATAATGACTTTTGAATTCGTTTGTTGAATATTATTCTATGTTGCTGTGGGCTTGATCAACTGAAATAAAAGTCACTGAAGCTATAAAAGTAATTTTATGATCCTTTTTAAATTATGTTCTTGAATTATTAATAATAATTTTTAAGAGTTATAATTCTTTAAAAAAGAGACTAAACTAAACTAGAATTATATATTACCTCTATATAATCCATTATTAAACTAAACTGAGTGACGCAACAGTTACTGTACTCATTTCAGTTTTCGTGATCTTGGGCACTGAGGTGCATAAGAGAATGTTCCGATCAAGGTGGTCAGTCTGACGCAAACCCAAAGTGTTTAGTTCCCAATCAAACTTGGCACTCATTTATCGACCCATTGAAGTTATGAAAGGCTGTAACGATCTTGCTATATTCGGGTTTGAACCCTGGACCTGTGGTTTTGAAGCGAGTGAATCCCTTATTAACGTCACGATTTTGGAAGCAATGTGAGAGATCTTAAGGAGTAAAATCGTATCTCTCAATCATGGTTAAGTGACGAGGATCATACCTGAACTCTGGTACTTTAGCAAAAATTCCACACAACGCCAAAGTGAAGAACTTTTTTCTAAGAAGATTTAAATTTTTTCAGTCCCTTTACATAGCAAGGCGTAGTTGCACTGGGGCTTGGACACTTAACTAGGCCCAAACATTACAATTCTAGATCATTTTAGATCTCACTTTGGAAGTGAAGAGAGAGACTCTTACCATTAAAAGTTTGATCAAACACACATTTTAAGGAGTAGTACTAGTATAAAGCGGCATTGTGTGAGATATTCTTTCAACAGTTTGACATTAGAGTCAGAAAAATAATATTTATTGAAAAAGAATTAAAAAAAATTATATTATAAGTCTGATTCAACAATGACATTCTAAACCTCTTTACTTACAATCTTAACAGACACGAAATTGCAACATCATTTCCTCTTGGGTCTCACTTTAGAGCACTTTAAACATGAAAACTGATTTGAATGTAACACGTTTCATTCCCTAGGCAAATCAATCAAACAATTAATAAAATAGATTTCCCTGAAAACTCTTTGACAAGTCTCTACAACAATACAATAGCATTCTGGAACTTTAAATTACTTTCACAAATACTATAAAAAAATACAAGGCTGGCCGGACAAATGATATCATAAACCGTATCCCAAATTCTGAAACAATTTTACATATTGCTATCAGATAAAATGAATACATTAAAATTATATCTGTCCATTTTAGCGCGTTTTTCACGTAGTGTCTTCATCTTCTACCTCGTCTTCGTCTTCGTTCCATATTTTGTCGTACCTTTTTCTCAGTCAATAAGCAACCAATTGACCTCGGGTTTTCGGCATTTGATCGCATTTATGCCCTAGATGAGCCAAATTATATTTAAATTTAATAATTAAAAAAATTTTTAAATTTAAAAAAAAAATTTTTAAGTATAGTACTATTTTCTGTTAGTAAAAAGTTCATTAGTTGCATTATTGTAAAATACAACATGTGAAAAACGCGCTAAAATTACTTGGCCATGCCAATGATTGATATCTTGTTTTTATTAAAACTAAAATTAGTGTGAGTATGTGTATGTGAGAAAGAATGAGATAGAGAAAGAGTGTGTGAAGAGAGAGAGTGAGAGTAAAATAAATATTTTTAAAATTTCTTTATTTTAACGTAATTTATCAGAAGTTTCTTCTATTAAACATTGAAATGGTATGAGATGTATTTGTGCTGACTAGATTATATGTTAACATGAATATAAAATTTTACTTATAATATACTAATTTATTTTTAAAATATAAAGATAAGTCCTTTTCACATGAGTATTTTCTTACTATCTACAGTTACATTATCTTTAAAAATTCAGAATTTGTAAATTAGGGTGGAAAAAATGGAAGATACCTGTTGGAAATTTGAGTAATATAAGATTAATCTAAAATAGTTACAAGTGTAATTTCAGCTTAATGCGATTGACCTTATATTACTAGGCGGTGGCTGTGTGCGTAACGCGTGTACTTGAGCCAGAAATAAACTGATACAGTCCACTAAAGATAATAATCTTAATTATTGAACATTCTATGGTTTAAGACACAAACTAATGTTTCAGAACTATAAAACAGGACGCACACACAAGTATTTTGATGTTAGAAGAATTTAAGTAATTGAGTGCTTGCGCTTTCAAACATAAGCATACTTTGTACTGAATTGCATGGAACACAATTTTCAGCTCATCTGTGTGCACTTAGATAATGTTTTTAAAGCATCACTTTTAAGCAAATAATCAATACTTCACTTATACAATGATTTACTTGCTCCTCCAAAGCTTATTGTTAGAAGAAAAAAAGAACTTTGAGCATTTATGTCAAGAAAGCAAATTTGTAATCATTTCTTTTAGAAATAGTTACTTCCTAAAAACATCCAATCGAGACATTTAAAAATGCTTCACTTAAAGTTGCTACGCGTCATTTGTGGTGGGGGAAATAAAAAAATTCCTCTCAATTTCGAGTAAAGTATATTGTGTTCCACAAACTAACACAACACAAAGACCGAGAAGACCATTAAAACGATGGAGAAGGAACACAAAGCGATGGAACAAAAAAATGAGAGAAATAAAAAAGGGGGATAGAGTAGAGAGCAGTTGGTTGTGTACCTTTTTTTCCACATCGAAAAAGACAAACAGGCTGAAATATCGATACCAAAGACGACACCAGGAATTATAGAGTTTTTTTCCCTTTTAAACCAAACCTTCTAGAAAAAATAGAAGCAAAGTGAAGCAAGTAAAAAGAGGGGAAAAATGGCCGAAGGAAAGATTAAAGAGGGAGGCTGAGAAATTATTTTTCTTCCCTGGCCTCTCTTCTCTTTTTGTTTGAGTAGAAATCGTCTCTTGTTTCCTCTGGATAGTTTTAGCGCCAGCCCCCTCGCCTAATCTGGGCCCTTGTTTATTCGCAACATCCAGGGGATCATGTTTACAGAAATGATTTCTTCTCCTGTCAAGCCAGCCACACAGATCATATTTTGGCGAAAGGAGATTACGGAGACTTAATCGGAGAGGATCCGTTCTTCCAGCGGAAAGTTACACTCGCTTCTGTTGAGTTGTGAGACTTTCTGCCCTGATATAGTGAAACTTCGGCTTCTTTGTGTGCTGACTTTACTGAGTTATTGCCTCGGAAATGATCTATAACGCCTCATTGCTATTAAATGACCTTTTAGATGAACAATTTACTTTTATTTCCCTTACAAAATTTATAGAGTTTGTGATGATTTATTTTTGATAAATAGTTTAATTTACAGATTATTCTTTCAGCTATAACATTGAAAAGCATTAAGTAGCACATTAACTCGTAGTTATTGTTTTCAAATACAGCATAATATCTTTAAAATAGCTATTATTTGCCTTTTTTTAGGATTTTTAGAAAAAACTATTACACGGAATAATAGTACTGTTTGATATTAAAGTATAGATAGGTATAGACCTCTTTTCGATAAATAAGACAGAAATAACATTTCTCCATAAACAATATAGTTTATCATCTGTTTTCGAGACACTGTTCAGCTCTTATTTATAACCTACGTACCATTGCAAATTGGAGACAATTTTGTTATTTCGGCTCATAAAGATGAATATGAAGGGATTTTTTAAGTCGCCTTTCGAAGTGTTAGTGGCTTCTCGTGATTAAATTATTTCTTAACGGGATAGATCTATAGTGTCTTAAGAATTCCTTATAAACAGGAAAATATAGATTATTTTCTTTTCCTTGCCTTTTTCACATTCTTTTCTTATCTTTCTTTTTAGCGAGGACTCTTTGACTCCCTCACACACTCATCGCGATATCTCCGGTATTATTAGTCTGTAAATACTTCCTCGAAATTTGGCAGGATTATTCCTTTTAATGAGTGGAAATCCCCTAAAAACAGGGTTTTTTTTAAAAATGTTTTTATTAGTTTCACCTGTATGTAAGAGAACTTTTAAATCGACTTTTACCCACTTTAAAAGGCGGGATTCATTCGAACATTTGTACACTTATCAAGGATTGATGGCAATAAAATAGTTTCATAGTTTTGCTCCATTGTCCTGATCAGGAGTAACGATTTCCCATTTCCGTATTTGGCGACTAAAAGATTGTTACAAGACTAAAAGGAAAATGCTCATAGTTATTACAAATACAAGAAACAAAAGTATTCTTTAATTGAAAAAGGGAATGATGCTTCACCATTGCTTCATTTTACTAAAACAGCTCGGAAAGTCACCAGACTGAATAATTTCTCACGAACTCTTCGACTCAAAACATGCACTTTTTTGTCTAATGCTGATGCAAGTTTCAGAGAGAGTATTGAGCTCTTTCTGGTGAAAAATATCATTGACTTTACACCTTCTTCCGCATGAAATATTTCAAACTTAGCTCTTCTAGATATCCTTCAGCAGGCTTATCCTACATTTTGCAAACCAGGTCGTATCGACGCACTAATAGGATACCAATGGGTATTCTAGATTCTAATAAATTGATGCATTTAAGAATAGTCGGTACCCCCTATCCGGACAACGTTAAATTGAGCATTTTTATGTACCTTTTTCTCAGATACTATTAAATGTACAGACTTAAAATTTTGTCTGTATATTAATTAGACTTTTTTATTTAAACTAATCGGAAGTTTTTTCAAATATATTGTTCAGTTTTTTCAAAAACTTTCATCATAAAGTATCACTATGAATTTTTTTAAAAATGTCATTTTTTTTCACGATAACTGACTTTTACAAAAATATAATGGGAATATTAATAAAAGCTCAGTTCAGTATATATAGTTAGATATCAATAATATTCAGTGAAGACTGCAAGTACTTCCATTGAATAGGTTCTGAGAAAAAGGCACACGCATTTTTCAAAACACCGTTTTGAGATATTTGCGTTTTTATTATTAAATGTCACTTCATCAAAAAAATTATGAATTACAATCTGTATTTGCAATACTTTTTTAAATATTAGCTTATTCTCCATAACTTTTAAGACTTTTTACTTATTTATTTTACTTAGAATTCTCAGAAAATACATATATAGCATTTTTCATTTTTAGCATACTTCTAATTAATAAAATGGCAAGTATGTTATATCATTGGGAAGGTCCTGATTTGGGGATTTTAGAAATATCAAAAACTCAAAATCGATTTCCCGAAGGTTTTCACCCTGCTGACTGCTCTTAAGATTAATTCATTAATGAATAAATGATAGCTTAAAAAACTAAAATAAACACGCTTTCATCGTAGATAGAAGAAAAAATGAAAAATAAAACATTGCTTAAAAACACTAAAAAATACGCTTTATAGTTAATCCTACTAAAAAGTAAAAAATAATTCTTAATATAAGAATAAAATGTTTAACAAGAAAATTAATGCCATTGTGGTAAAAGCGTGGAATGTTTTGTGCTACATTTTTACACTAATTCAGCATTTAGGAATAGCACTAGTAAGGAATTACAACAATTGATGTAGAGCATCCCACGCTTTTACCACAATTACATTAATCATCTCATTAATCATTTTATTATTACATTAAGATTTTTTTTAAACTTTTTAAATCGATTAACTATAAATTAAATCAACTCTCAGGAATCATTGCGGGAGTGATAGCCACAAATTCCCGTTTCCGAACTCTTAGACCAACTGACTTAAATTTATCAATATACGATGTTAATTTGTTATACAATCTGCGGTTTATTTTGTGGTATGATAATACTAAGATTTTTTTATATCTGAATTTTCTTAATCAGAAACTTAGGCAGAGGGACTGATTATTTATTCAGACAAGTAAAAAATATGAGAGTTCCACTTAGTAATAAATTACAACACAACTATTCGTATGTGTGTGTTTATGCAAAAGAGAGAGATAATTTTTTGCTTAGTTTATAATAAAAAGATTTAAATTTTTTAAAAAAAAATTGTTCTTTATACCTTGTTTGTAATATTTTCTAAGTTGGAATACTTAAACATTAGGTAATTTTTAAATTATCTTAATTTAATCTATGTGTAATGGGTATTTATAAGGTTCATTTTATTTACCGAAACCTCTACCACATTATAATAATATATATTTTATGTAAACTATCAAAATGATTGTTAATGATGATTCCTAATAAATAAGCATTTGAATTACATCATAACTCATTCCCTTAATACTCAAATTATTACTCTTATAAAGAGTTAATAATTATCTGTTTTAATTATACCATTTTAACTGTTATACGCTGTTAAAACTATAGTTTGCTGTATTTTATAAGCTGCGAACAGTGACTAAGGAACATTGAACATGGAACAAAGAATTGTTTTTTTTTTCCTTTTCCGTGGCACGGTAATGTATACAGTTAAACTACGATTAAATTATTTATTTTTATTATTCTGTAGAATTGATACTTGCCTTTAGAGAGTCAGATCACGTGTTGATATGTTTTATGTAGTTGGTCATAAAGCGAGGTTTTGCTCTCAAAACTAAATTGATGCTGTATTCTTTGTAAGTTGTGTATTGAAAGAAGTCTGTTATATACACTCAAGAACCAAAATATTATGACCACCCCTACATTTTGCAATGAACTCGCCTTGATGACGTGGAAGGCACGTGATTAGGTAGAAGTGGTACTTAACTGCTGCTAGACAGTCTGAAGAACTATTCTGTCACTTAATTATCGGTGTGATGGGAAAGGCTCCGGATCTAAGCGACTTTGATAGAGGGCAGATTGTAGTGGCTCTAAGGCTCGGAACAAGTATTTCCGAAACTGCACGACTCGTGGGTTGTTTGCGATATACAGTTGTTAGTACTTATGCAAAGTGGATGAATGACGGTGAAACCAGCAGTAGGCAACATGGTGTTGGACGTCCACACGCTATCATAGATAAAGGTCGTCGGAGACTGTCTCGCAGGGTAAAGCAAAACCGGAGCCAGACAGTGGCTCAGCTGACAGCCCAATACAATGCAGGGCCAAGTAGAATAGTATCGAAACACACTGTTCAGTGGACACTGTTGGATATGGGGCTACGCAGCAAACGTCCCACTCGTGTGACTTTGCTAACCAAGCGTCATCGCCCACTGCGCCTGCGCTGGGCCCGGGAACATCACGACTGTCCCATGGATCAGTGAGAGAGAGTTGTCTGGTCAGATTAATCACGGTTTGTCATTCATCACACTGATGGCCGTGTCAGGATACGCGGTCTTCCAGGTGAACAGTTGCTCCCTCAATGTACACTAGGTCATACACAGGCCAGTGGTGGCGGTATTATGCTTTGGGAGATGTTCTCTTGGGCGTCTCTGGGACCCGTGCTAATGGTAGAGCAGACCATAAATGCTACTTGGTTTCTGAACATCATTGCGGACCAGTTGCAACCTTACATGGCGTATGTGTTTTTCCAGCTGGAAATGGAATGTACCAACAGGACATCGCCCTGTGTCACAAGGCTAAAATTGTGTTGGAGTGGTTCCAGGAACATGATGCTGAATTCCAGTTAATGTCCTGGCCGCCTAACTCGCCGGATCTCAATCCGATAGAACACATTTGGGATGTCATGGGACGGCAGCTCGGAGTTCAAAGACCACCAATTCACAATATCTCGGATTTGCGTGACCGTTGCTTAAACATGTGGTAAAATCTGTCTCCGGCCATCTACCAAGGACTTGTGGCATCCATTCTAAGGTGGTTTAAGCTGTGTTGCGCGCCAAATATGGGCCAACTCGTTATTGACAGGTGGTCATAATGTTTTGGCTCTTGAGTGTATATATATATCCTTAAGTTAAAGACCCGATACACAAAAGTGAATGAGACTGAAAGTTATGTTAACCCTTTCGAAAATGGGTTTGTGATATGGGCACCAGTATATTGCCCTTATCGGATGGCATACAAGCCAATGTACTTTTTTCTAGCTAAGGGCAAAGCCGTAAATTTAGTACGAATCACCATTCACCAATGCATCACCCAGTTGGTGGTTACGTTTGGAGATGGTGCATATATGTGACACACACGTCTGTACTGTGTTTCCCGTTGATCAATGCGTCGTCACGAAAAAGGTTAGTATCGCCCTCGATGAAGTTATTAGGATGAGACTTGAGCTGGAACCTTCACACCAAACTACTCCAACGGGAGGACCTTGACATTTATAGATTTAGTGTCCATTAGCCCCCTCTACACGGCGAGTATACAGTGGCCTTAGGCTTGAACTCATGACTCGCCACTCATGAGTCCTTGATGTTGACTTCTAGTTGCCACGGCCCTTGGTATGTAGAAGGGTTTTAGTATGCAATGCGAGGTATTTGTGCCCATAAAGAGGGTCAGATGTTATTTATTTAATACACTAGAGTGATGTAAATAATTATAATAGAGGTAACGTGCCTCCTTCGTAGGCTTAAAGTAGAGGGTTCAACCCAGCTCCATAGGTTTTCTGGATTCGACAATCGTCTTATGGTTACGTGGCGTGAAAAAGTTTTATTGAGTGTCAATTTGGCTCTGGTACTCTCAGCAAAATAAATCACGGATATTTAGCATCCCATGAGAGCTTGAATTGAATACAAATTCAAACGTCACAATTTGGTTGCGAAGCCGCCACTAGATGGTGCCACAAATGAAATGGATTCCTCTCTTGGGGACTTGCCGTTTCTGCAAAGGCTTATATAGTTCAGCGTTTCTCAAACTGTAGAGCGTGTTAACCCTTCAATGGGGGGGGGGCGAGTGTATCAAAAATAAAAAAAATAAAAAATTATTTAAAACAATTATTAATTTTCTTAAAGTAGGCACAGCAAAATACATTCTGGCATAATAAATAAGAAAATACATATTTGCACTAATATAATATACTTATAAATTTATCAATACTGTACAATGTATTTGAAAAAAAATTATCAATAGTAAAGGAAGAGCAAGTTTAATAATCAGTACTGACTTCCATGGGATAGTCATATGCAAAAATTATTTTCAAAATTTAATATTTATCTTGATAATTTGTGCGGTTATGGTGTTAATTATTACACCATGATTAAATAGATTATGATTGAGATAAGTTTACATCCATTTCAGAAGTTGAAATTGCTAAACATCTTTGTTCCACTCAATCCATTACTATATCATTTCCCTAGCTGGTTTTATAGTTCTAAGGCAACTCATTAAATCCATCATAAGATTCTTTCATAGCCAGATACAACAGGATAAAAGACTACTAATCTGAACTTAAAAATAAAGGCATAAATTATTTCTCTGACAAATAAAACTAAACACACTACTTCCAACGAGTCCTCGTTGAAAGAGGTATAACATACCCAAGCTCGTCTGCCTTCTTTCATTCATCAACACCCGTTCCTTCAAAGTTTATAATTAAAGTCGTATTGTAGCTTTAGTATCAAATTACATTATTATAGCATTCAATACAATGTTATTGTTTGGGGGGGGCGATGAAATTTATGATAGAAAATTGGGTCGCTAATACTGAA
This sequence comes from Trichonephila clavata, assembly GCA_019973975.1. Lineage (NCBI taxonomy): Eukaryota > Metazoa > Arthropoda > Arachnida > Araneae > Nephilidae > Trichonephila > Trichonephila clavata. The sequence goes on along the minus strand of BMAO01030002.1, from coordinate 127,346 downwards.
AGTTTGAGAAGCACTGGCTTAGTTGCTAATATGCAGCCCCATTAGAGAAAAATTAATCATCATGAGTTCCTCTCCAACCAAAGTTCAGTAGTCGTGTGACTCGATTCGTCTGTTCCAGAAGTAGCCCCATTAGTTTATTTGGAATCTTAGCAATTGGAAAGCCAGCAAATATTTTGGCGCTTACTGTTCAGTGCAGAGTTTCTCAAACTGTTGGGCGCGCCCCCCAAGGGGTCATGAAAACTTTATAAAGGGGGGGGGAGCGTGAACATATTGAAAAGTCGAAAACAAAGGATAACTTTAAAAAAATTTTAATTTACTGAAAGTAAGCAAAATACATTGACATAATAAAAAAATAAAATACACATTTACACAGATATAATACACTTATAAATGTATCAGTACTCTCTGCACAATGTATTTTATAATTAATTTAACAATACTAAGTTAAGAACAAGTTTAATAATTACTAGTAACCTCACATGGGCTTGCCAAGTATAAAATTATGTACAAAAATAAATTTTATCTTGATAATTTGTACGGTTAATAATTAATCCCTTAACCACAGATTAAAAGTTACGTGATTTTTTCCCAGTGCAACCGTTTTCCACATAGGTACACGTATGTGATGTATTGGGAGGGGGGGGGTAAGGATTAAATAAAAGCAAATCTTCTGAAATATAAGTAAATCCTTCGCAAACACACACACTGTCTCAAGGTCCTTTTATTGCATTTCAAAGCCTTCGGAATAATTTTATGTGGATAGCAGTTCACAGAAAAGATAGTTCTTCGTAAAGACGTTTATATACATCCGGGAAATGAATGATTTGGCAGAGTGAGAAGTTTATATATGCACTGGGGCACTTTGAAGTTTAAAATCGTATCGTAGCTTTAGCGTTAAAATATGTTATTATTGAATTCAATGCATTGTTATTGTATGGAAGGGGGACACGAAGAAAATTATGATTGAACGTTGGGTCGCAAACATTGAAAGTTTGAGAAGTACTGGTTCAGTGTATTTGGACCCCTCAGGGGGCTCACCTTCTTTAGGTGAGTACGGGTGTCACAATCCCGAGGTGCCCTAGTGATCTTTTCCTTTTCCCCCGGGGTTTACTGTCTTTGGTAAACACGGGCTTCACGAACCCGGGGTACCCTAGTGATCCTTCTCTATTTTCGACCCTCTTTCTTGTCATTCAATTCATTCTTTCTTTCTCTCTTCCCGTCTAGACCACAGATATTAAAACAAATGTTTGGCGCAGTATAGCCGAAATCGGCTCTTGCGCCAATAAACCCCAAAATCACTCACTCACTCAGTGTATTTGGATTATTTAGATAATTTAATATTCTCTTTCCCTAGTATCTAGAGTTAGCCTTAGTCATTAATAAGCTAACTAAAGATGCTAGGATTCAATTGATTTTTTGATTTGAATAATTTCAGTGTTTTTTTATGTCATGTCGGGCTCATGTTACAATTTTGCGAGTACGAAACTCTTGGAAAGACTTTGGAGGAACCATGGGCTACAACTGTGCTTCAAAATCTAATGTGTGTAATGAGTAACATTACGTTTCTTTAAAATCTGTTAATTGAAGTGTCTGTGTGAGTTATGCTATCCGTAAATATGAATAAAAAGTCTTTAAATTTTTGTCTAGATCCCAATAAAATAGTAGCATATTATATTCACGCACAGTTCACTCATTCGGTTGTTATAAACAGGTAAATCGAATATCCGCTGTTTAATCCGCCTTTGTGTTACATGCATCTGATGCAATCGTTCTGCATACAAGGAAAGGCGATTAGTGTCTGTGCATAAGCCAACATCCCGAATAGTCTCTATTGATGTATAACATTGAGCTGAAATGCATCCTTCGATTCAATAGCTTGTGTCTAGTATTGGTGTGCTATCTATTACGGCTAAAATCTTAGGATCTTACATTAACACTCACTGAGATAAGTATCAGGGGCGATTAATATATATGGAATAATATAACTTTTTAAATTAACACAGATATCAGTTGTTTGAAAGCAGATTATAATTCTTTTTAAATATAACTAATCCAGGTGTCGACAATGTATGCCAGGAGAAAGGTTTGTAAGTCACTCACCAAGAAAGTGGTGATTCATTCAAACTATCAAATGTTACATGTGCTTCGCTTTTCGCATATGAAATATTATTTCAGTACATGAAATAATTTATTTGTGTTTATTACCTTCAGTATAATGGGAATTTTGTAACATATTTCCTATTAAAGTGTTTTTTTTTAAATTTTTTTATTTGAAAATTTTAAAGAAAAGAAAAAAGAAAAGTATACAATGAATTTTCTCACACAACCGGGAATAAACACTTGATATTTGAAATTAATATTATTTCTAAAGATAATCTTATGCTTAGAATCTTTGATTGTGAAAAATATTTGGGTGTACACATTTAAGCAATTGCAAGGAAAAATATTTTTAGTGACATTCTAGTGAACCGTGAAGAATAAATATAAATGGACATAAATATACAGCTATGTGTTTCTTTTTGTAATACCTTTATATAATTTGAGAATTAAAAGTTAGAATACTTTTCTGACCTTAGAAGTTCTTATATTTCTACAATTTTAATGATAATGCCAGGTGTCCTAAACATATCTGACGATTTGAAAAATTAGTTAGAAAATAATGAAAGGCGAGATAGAAATGTATGATTTGCTGCATTCTGCTTTGTTAACCATGGAATTTGTTCTCACAAGATATTTTTCAAGATAGTTGAAAAGTTCGTCGATAGGTGGCTCGTCTTACCGAAATAAACTGCAAAAAAGCTTTTTATGTACGTTTCGTTAGACACATCAGTATTCTTACATATGTTTCGCGAGTGGTTTACTCGTTTGAACACGCCAGGATGCTGGACATGTTTAACGAAACGTAGGGAAAAAAACCCTTTTTTTGTAGTTTTTACCAGTCAGAAGTGCCATCTGTTAACGAACTTTGTAACTGATTTTGAAATTATAGGCGAATAAATTCCCTGTAACCAAAACAAAGTACATCAAACCGTACATTTCATTCACCTTCCATCTTTTTTCATCTCATTTTTCAAAGCATCTGCTATTTTTTAGAACACCTGGCAAGAAGACACAGTTTGAATATTAAAAAAAAAAATTTAATGTAGACACAGAGCTGAAATGTGTGCTTTTAGAAGAGTGACGTGCAGCTCCACAAAATTTGGCCAATACTTTGGCAAAGTCTATGAAATTAATATGTCACGTATACATATCTGTCCGAGATAATCATGCACCACTTTTAAAACAAACAATTTTCTCAAGAAATGACATAATATTCCCATCTTTTTCAGATTTCCTTAAATTTTGGTATCATTTTAACATTTTACGAATTATCAACTGTCAAACATTGTAATTTTAAGTCATGCACTTATACTAATTTCTATCCATAATTTTTGATTAAGAACCAGTTAATTTTTATTTCTCTTATTATCCTATAATTATGATTAGATCAAAGTATCTATTAAGCTGAGAATAAATAAGAGTATCATGAATGTACTAATTAAATTAAGGTTAAACAATCATTGCACGGTTAAAACACTTCCGGTTTATCACATTTACTACTCATCGGAGAATTTTGCTGAAATTTGAGTGTACATGTGTCAGTGCTCCTTCAATTTGATTCAAAGTTCATCTTGTTGCGATAAACGCATCGTTGCATTCCTTTTATAAAGGATGTCTTCTTAAAATTTTGTGATGTGGTCTCACACATCACATAATTAGAAAATAGACTCAAAACTAACACTCACTGAAAATAGACAAAAACTAACAGAATTTTTCACTTTCTCTTATTTCACAATATTAACTATTTACTGATTCTTGGCTTGCGATGTTGAACCGTCAGTTCGAGTCTTGGTGCCATTTGAGACTTCCCACATAGACGTACTGAAGCACACCACGTTGGTGCATCGTCAAAGTTTGGTGATGGAATTATCATTTCAGGTGTCGTTCTCGTCACTTGTCCGGAGCCCAAATTTACAAGATCCACTGTTCCTTCAAAATGCATTGTTAAACATTATAATATATGAAACTTTTTCATCCAACAGCACTTTCAATTAGTGTTTGAAATCCAGAATTTTATGTACCATGCATTTACAATAATTCCGGGAATTTAGAATTCTAGTTTTACAATAGTTTTTACACTAATATCCAGAATGATACTCTGCTTTACTAACTATTGTTTTTCAATAAGGAATTTCAGTGAAAATATAGATTTTTTTTATTACGAATGAAACAGGAATTCAGATTTAAAACATTATTAGAAAATAGGCCAAGGGACTAATGTTTAATGTTTTCATTTTGAGTATTATTTGAAAACTCATCAAGTATCTCTTTTCCCTATCTTTCTAAAAATAAAATAGTTTCCTGAAAAAAAATACTTTCACCTGACACAGAATTCTTTTTTCCCGCCAAAATTTAGAACCTTTTGAAAATCAACTATTTAAAATGTTTTGAGAAACCGAACACTAGAATGGTTCTAATATACAATTCATAACATTTTTTTTTTCGCAAACTGTACAAAATAATGCAGTCTAACGTAAAGTTTATCAGAAAATATCTCAAGCAAAAGTTTCGAATACTTTCTCATGACGCTTTCCAAGCGATTTTCTTCGGCGACAGTGTCTTCAAAATTTAAATTTGGCAAATGGCATCTTCAAACCTTTTCCGCTTCGCCGATCTGCGAAAGAAGGTTCTTTGAAAGGAACGCAATCAAAGGAAGATCCTTGGCTAAATGACATTTTAATACTGCGCCAACAGTCCGGGCGCGATAAACGGAAAATTAATGAACACCTCCGGGAGGTAAATAAACAGATTACGATGATCAATGCACTTAGAACACACCAGTGCTCAGGAAAGAGGCGAAAAAGATGGCGAAAGTGCGCCAAAAAACCGTCCGAGCTTCCAAGAAGCGGGATGCTTTGTTGCCCTAATTAAGAAGGGATCTTGTGAAACAGACATGGGTCGATGGATTCGAATTTAAAGGGAGTCGATGGAAAAAAATGAGGGGATTGCCACGTGTCTAAATTGAGTTTCCGATTCAAGAGATATTCTCAAAGTGATGTGAGATTAGATGGATGTTTGTCAATGGTCCTGGAAGCAGGTGGGAGAAGTTTTAGTTTGGCATCAAAGTATTCTGTGTTTTAAATCTGAGTGTACAGGTGGAGAATGTTTATTTAAAATGAAATACATATATTTCTCGTGGATGTTGTTTTAAGTTTAGGTAATGTATTTCGAAAGAAGAATGATTTATATGATTCTAATAATGTCATGTAAAGGAGCTTATTCACTTGTTTGACTTAACTGAAAATCCTCATGCTAGTATGATATGAAATTTGGAGTGATGTGCCCAGCACAAATATGCATATTCCTACTTGACCAGGGATATAAAACTATTCAGTCTAAAATCACTATAATACACCATTGGTCGTCTTCGTCTATTGCTTCGAAACTTGCCGAACAACAATCCGGGAATCAAGAAGTTGATAATGATGCATTTACAATTCCCTTTTACACCTAATATTTAATTTTAATTATTGGCCTCCTTTCATGAACAACACTAACTGAAACAGAAATTTCTTGTAACAATTTACTTTACATTTGAAATACATATACGATTCAAGTACCTATTTTTGCATCAAAACGGTATATATATATGAAATATGATGATTTTGGGCAAAGGTTTTTGTAGCGTGGCCGGTGTTGGTTTTTTACATGTAGATTTGTAAAGGGATATTTATGGATGTTGTGTCTTGATAGAGAAAGCTTCTTCACTGTTAGTTTAATTCTTCATTTATTTATGATCACCGATATATCAAATGCAATCATTTTTAAAATAATTTAGGGATGATAAACACACACATAAAAAGCAGAAGCAACACTTAGCAGCGACGCGGGCACATTGTTGATAAACAGAGAAAGAGCAACTGACTGCTCCAAGCTTTTATAATGGCGGTGAAGGTCGTACGAATTCTTTTGTAACAGGAGTCGTGATTGGATGCAAATGCGCGCAAGCAATTTGATTAAGATTAAGATTATAACTGTCTTGTATGAAAGAATTAGAATTTAAAGGAGTAAATCATGCTGCTATAACATCGAGAGGCGCAACGACTGACGTAGGAATATGTGCTACGTTAAGAAGTTCGGGCAGGACTTGTTGAAATATGATCAAATATGTAATACTGCCTCTTTGGACGGTAGGGCATATCTGACCCTCTTGCAACAAGGCTTTCTTGCTTCCAGAACGTAAGAAATTCCTTTTATTGCCACTGTCAGGCCTGGCAAACGATTTCTTGTTGCAATTTCGAACACCTGTAGCAGACTACTAAATGACTGAACTGGATTCAGCGGCGCAATAACCCATAAGGGCACAGATCTACTGTGTCTATCTCAGATTGCGTGACTTTAGACGCTAGCGTGCATGAGTAGACGTTTCGGACGAGTGGTCAGTCTTAAGCGAAACCCCCAGTGTTCAGTTCGCAAGCAAGCTTGGCACTTATTTATTGACCTAAATTATGAGGTCAAAGATGAAAGGCTGAGTCAATCTTGCCCAGCTCGGTATTTGAACACTAGACCTGTGGCATGGAAGCGCAATACTGTACCACTCGCCACTGAGCTTCTCTACTATATTACTAAGACTACTATATTAGCAAACTTTCTGCATTCAGTTAGCGTTTTCCTGGTCTGAAAGGTAAGTAATATTCAAACTGTTGTCAAGTAGAATTTATTTTGAACTAAGTTTTATAATACTTAAATTGTTAATATTACCTTGTTTATAGCAAACTTGTTAACTAACTTTATTTTGTCCAAAAGTTAGCTTAAATTTATTTTGTAATTATATTCCTTTGTAACTTATTATTCCAGCATTAATTACTTAATTTTTTTAAATAAAACTGAATAAAAAAATAAAAAAACGTACACCTACTCTAAGGCATAATCTCTTCTCTATTAAGGCGTGAAATTAATATTCTACACCGATATCACCTAAAGTTAAATTGAAAAATAACGAAAAATATATTTTTCGATTACCTTCTCTTTCGCTCTCACTAAATAAAAAAAAAATATTAAATTAATTTTCTTATAATTGTATAGCTAAAAAAAATTATTTTTGTAAAATTTTTAAAATCCATTTTTATTTAGTTTTAGAATTTTCTCTTTATTAATTCTAGTTTTCCTGCTTTGAAAATCGAAAACATCTTTTGTGTGTGATACACTTAATTTTAAAATGATAATAATAAAAGCTATATTCTCTCTTCATTCGGAATAGAATTTCATCTATCTCCCGAAAATAGATATGAAAACATTTTAATTATTTAAAAGTATAAATTTTTTAACTAAATATTAAAAACAAAAATTGGTTCTTTGGAAAATATTTCTTGAAACCATCTTAAGTTACAATAAAATATTTTATTCCATCGTTTTCGAAAGCCTCGTTGCATATTGAAAAACATATCTTTAGAAAACTTCCGGAGGCAATTTTCTGCATACATGATTCATAAAAGAAAACATTTCTTATTATAATATTTGGTAATTTTATCACTGTATTAAAGTAGAAAATGGTTTTTTATTTTATTGCTTATATTACTGAGAAGACATGATTCCAAAAGCGAAATCAGCCTCCGCAAAATGTTGCTTGATATATACCTGTATTTGATTTGTTCTTATTTTTAACTTTTAATTTTTCAAAGAATAGAAATACTTAATTATCTTCTCATATTACTAGGAAATGGAATCCTAAATCAAATAGGTAAAAGATTAAATTCTTAGAAGTGAAACGAAATATTTCCGTTGCAATAGAAAAACGTATTGCATATTTGTTTTCTTTTAATGAACAATTAGCTAAATGTTTGCGGAGTTTTTTTTTTATAATTAATATAAGGAATTGAAGATTATTTTAATGAATTTTTAAAATCATTTTTCGATTTCAAAGTGTAATTCGAAATATAAATTTGAAACTCGTTTATATTCAATGTGTTTTGGGTTTTATTCTGTTATGCTGATCCTAAGCCCTTTGCGAAAACTTATTCATGCATCGAACTTATTTTATGGGAGTGAATACGCAATTTTCTGAATGAGTTTTTTTTAATAGGAATTTTCAAACTCAGTCAAAACAAGTATTATAGCTTTTTTTTAACTCAATTCCTACATGGGTCAACAAAGAAAAATTTATTTTAGTTGCTCTTTATAAAATAATTACAATTAATATATAAATATGTATATACATATGACGGAACCACAATATTAAGTGGAAAAATACATTTAAATTAACATTAAAAACGTTTTAATCACATTAATTTTGTAATTATATTTTTAACAAAATTTGAATATAATAGGAAAGAATTTATCTTAAAACCACAGAGTAAAATGAATGCTGATATCTAACCAATATATGATTATTCACAAATTAAGTTAAATCTGCATCACAAATTTAACAAAAGTTGTTTTATCCAGTAGTGAGTGCTGCCATCTAGAGGAATAATATGACCTGAAATATATCTCTTAAGCTATAATTAAATAATTTATTTGAATTAATGAATTAATATTTGAAGAAACTATATTAACATCAAGTGTCATCCACTACAAATTTTAAAACATGTATTTGAACTTAAGTGGATGAATAAAAAAGTATTTTATGAACGATTGAAATTTTTTAACAAGATATGTATAAATATATGTAGGGAGTGAGTGAAATATAGGACTCAGAAACGAGAGTCTGAAGAACAGATGATGAAGATTAAAACCAAAAAAATTATTTATAAGCTGTTTGAGTATTTGCATTATGTAGGATTAGCATAAATGATTTACATACGTCCAGACAATAATCAAGCATATTCCGTACATTCTGCGGCATAGTCCTGTCAATTATCCGCAATGCAGCAAATCGTTTGTTTGTTGTTTAGCTCGATTGAGGATTGCAGTAGTAGTGATATGTAAACAAGGTCTTTTAACATACCAACACAGGAAGAAATAGCAAGAAATTAAATCGGGTGATCTGCGAGCCCAGGGGAACAAAGCTAGGTCATACCTGGATCCGATCCATTCCGGCCTGGCTAAATAATGAACTCGTGTAGCCGTCTCAAATACACAATATGCATTACATTTGTAGAGAATGTATAAAATGGGTGAGTTCGTGGTTCTTTTCATCTATCTTCCATGTGTGTATGTGTAATACTTTTGAAAGTATAGCCTTTTCAAAACGAATGAATCATTTATACTGCTCCTGTATAGAAAAAAATCATAATACATTAAAGTATTTTAAAGTAATAACTCTAATAGTCAGAAATTCAAATTCTCCCTAAATGCATATCTTTATTTAGACATTTTTTAGACAATTTAGTTTTTCATTTCCTACTATTAGCTCACTGTCACCCTATATATATATACATATATATATATATATATAATAATCCCCATTAAATATTCTTAATAACTTTTAATTACCTTTGGTCCATCCCTTCAGGACCAACGTTTTAGTAATAAGTTAACCAGCCGTCTAACGAGAGGTTTAAACTACATCCATCCACCCACACAGATCACGTGATTTAAGCTGCCTATATATACCGAGACTCCTGGAGACCGCGCTCTCTGTCGCTTCTTCTCTTCTTGTCATCATGTAGTCGGCTGCAGCTAGTGTTTGTGTATTTATGTTGTGTATGTTTCGTTGTCTATCTGTGTGTCTTCATGTTCAGTGTTTAATAAAGAATAGCTTTTCCACGAGACTGCCTCTTCCATAGTAATGAAAAGGCAACATCAACCATATAAGGAAATACCAACACCGGCCACGCTATCAAGATCTTCGCCAAAAGTAGTCCTCCTTTACTAAATCCATCATTACAACATCGTCGTATTACAGAAGTCGGTAGGATAGTTTCCTGTGCGGGAAAGAAGCCACGCCCTGAAGTGAAAATTCTACAAAAGAAATGTGAACGAATCGAGTCCTTGAAAGGGTATTCCCCTTTTCGCCTGATAACAAGTACGGGGAAATTCCCGTTACTTATGTGCTTCAAAGTGGTGGGGAAAAAAAATTCCCTTGTAAAGCTTAAAGTGGTCTGCATGTTTTGTATCAAAATGAAATCTTTATCATCAAATATGTATAAAAGAAAAAATCAACCTACAATTGAATCACCAGTTCGTTGCTCAATTGAAAATAAATAAATAAATAATAAATCTTTCTAACCTTGAAGTCCGCGAGATGTGTGTTTTGGCAAAATTATGTGAAAAAGTGCAATTCAGCGATATTTTCATCATTGATAAGTTTTTCATTTTACTCTTGTCATTTTAATTATTTGCTATTAACTCTAAATTGATTATATATTTTTCCTCATTCGTTGTTAATGATTTATTTTAAAATGTTTAAGAAATATTTTGTTATTAGTATGCGTAATAATTTGAAAGCAAATTTAATAATCTATTTTGATTCAGAATCTTGCAATGATTTTAATTTACGGTTTAGATATTTTGAAAATATTTAAGTTTTAAAGTTTTCCATATGAAATGGTGTAGTATGGGTAGTGGTACCAATATAGTTTCTTTATTTAAAGCCTGGTCTTACCCAGCATTTTTTTATTATAAGCCGGGTCTTACCACGCAATTTTTTTATGTGTCTGGTTTTACCCCAGTGTTTCTGTCAATATTATGGGTCTCACCCCCATCGTTTTTTTTTATTATTATTCTTTGGTCCCTACCACCATTGTACTGTTATTATGGTTTATTCTAATGTTTTTTCAATATTGTGTAACAAATTATTTTCATTTTTCGATTGTATTTAAATTCCTTGATTGGGCAGTCAACTCTACGTAAATATTATTGTGAATGTTATTACCATTTTGAAAACGTTTCCATGGATCTCGGTTTTACCTTTTGAAATTTCGGATTAAATTTACTTAATGCTATTTTTTTTTTTAATAAACTGCATATATTTCATAATGATCATTTTTGATTTTGATATTTAACATGAGAATTGATCACTTTACAGTGCTTTAAGTGTTTTACTGAATCAATACCAAAGATTTGATATTTTTATTTTGAGAATTTTATGTTGATACTATATTTGATATGTTTAATGTGGTTTTAAAAATTTTTGGTTTCTATTAGATTTACTCTTTTTTTAGAATGAACAATTTATTTGATATGAAAATGAACAACTTTAATGTGTTTGAAATAATAATGGTTTTGAGAGCACTTAGGCTGAGAAAATAGTAATAAATAAATAAGCAAATGTTTACATTTAGAAGAAATAATAAGGGTTTTTTGTAAGGATTGTGCATAGTGAGTACCTCAAGGGAATAAATACACCTTTGATTGTCAATATACTATTGCCTCCAAACTTATACCTTTGTAATAATAAAAGTAATACATAAAAGAAAGTTATAAATAGTTTTTAAAATAATCTCTTCGGTCGACTTGCAATTTCCAGTCTTGGGATATTTGTTTTTGAAGTTATTGTGCAGCGTATACACGATAAGAAGTAAAACTTGTCTCAAAGATTGTGCAAGGCGTGGGTCATCCTAATTTTTTTCTTTTCACCCTCAGTGCAATTATATACAATTTCATATAAATTTTTAAGAAATTATTTTTTATATTTTAAGAGTTAATATTTTTGAATTCATAGCCAATATTAATAATGTGGTGGATGGTTGTTTCAAAATTTTTACACAATTTATACTTTGGCAAATTCTGGAATATTTTTATGTTAATGTTGAAGCGAAGGAAAATTTTTTGTAAATAATGATAATTTAAAAATTTAATTTTGTACTTTATATCTCTGTATGATACGGGTGTGGACCAAGGGCCCTGGTGCACACGCGCGTCTTGCGGAGGGGGGAAATGTAATAATCCCCATTAAATATTCTTAATAACTTTTAATTACCTTTGGTCCATCCCTTCAGGACCAACGTTTTAGTAATAAGTTAACCAGCCGTCTAACGAGAGGTTTAAACTACATCCATCCACCCACACAGATCACGTGATTTAAGCTGCCTATATATACCGAGACTCCTGGAGACCGCGCTCTCTGTCGCTTCTTCTCTTGTCATCATGTAGTCGGCTGCAGCTAGTGTTTGTGTATTTATGTTGTGTATGTTTCGTTGTCTATCTGTGTGTCTTCATGTTCAGTGTTTAATAAAGAAGAATAGCTTTTCCACGAGACTGCCTCTTCCATAGTAATGAAAATGCAACATCAACCATATAAGGAAATACCAACACCGGCCACGCTATCAAGATCTTCGCCAAAAGTAGTCCTCCTTTACTAAATCCATCATTACAACATCGTCGTATTACATATATATATATATATATATTACTATCTTGATTAGTTATCTTAGGTTTATAACTATTTTGTGTACATTTATAAATTATTTATATATATATGGTTAAAATTTTCAATCGTTCATAAAATACTTTCTATTCATCCAATTAAATTCAAATAATTTTTTAACATTTAGTGAATGATATTTGATGTTATTAGTTTTTCAAATATTTCTTCATTAATTAACTTAAATTAAATTAATTAATTACTAGTTTTCGCTGCCAACTTAGATTCGTCTCCATTGTTGCAATAATGTAATTGTTAAAACAATGACAAAAGTTGCCGTCGAAAACTGGTTTTTCAGACAAACTAGCCAAACCATGTGTGCATTGTTACAACCATGCAGATAAATCATGCTCTTTTTAAATTCCTACTACTAGTTCGCTCGCTTCCTATATATATATATATATATCTTGTTCAAATTTTCTATCGTTAATAAAATACTTTCTATTCATCCATTCAAAGTAGGGATTCACATAATTTTTTATATTACTTGTTTATGTGAATTTCCCACCAACACATTACTTAATAATTGCTTTATTTTTTTTTTTTATTTTCTTCAATTAGAAATTAAGGTATCCAAACATGTTAAAATGACCAAATTCGATAAAAACTCATATTTTTCGTTTGTTATTTGTTATTTTACTGAATAGAGTTATCTTTTGGCTTTAAAAATCATACTTTGATTTCTTTTTATGTTATTTACCGTCCAAGTTGCAATCAATTTTTTAAAATATGAAAAATTAGAACTGACTCTTTAATCTACCAGAAGTGGGCATTTGAATTGTTCAAAATCTATCATGGCTAGTCTGATAACACAATCTGCTAGATATGTGTATTCTTGTACAACATTTTGAACCTGATAGAAGGTACTTCCAGAGAAGGTACTAAAGTATTTCTTATTGCATGAATATTTTTTTGAATTATAGCATGTTGTTTAAGTAATGGTCGCATATAGAATGTCACAATTCTTATAATATTTACTAGATCAGCTTTAAAATTTTAATACATTAAATAAATGCTTCTAATTTGTTTTAGTAATACTTTTATGATATAAGTTTATTACTTTTTTTTCTCTAATTGCTTTGAAGGTTTTCAAAAATATAGCTAAAATTTCTGTAATTTTTGAAAATTTAAACATATTTTCTCAAATACTGTTAGTTAAATGTCAGTATTTATTGTATCGATTCGTAAAAAGACATTTATAGGGTTTTAGAATGCTAATTTTTTTTTTTAAAAAAGTACTTCGTATTTACTTAGTTGCTCACGTTGCAAGATGCGTGGATAAGCTCTTAGTTGGATAAAAATAAATTTTTAATTCTTAAATAGCTTTAAATAAATCCAACTATTTTATGCTTTATGCAGAAAATGAAGAATTTCTTGTCCATATATCCTTGAACAATTGGTAGTTTAACAAAGGGTCACCACCAGGCTCAACCCCTTTATTCTTTGCCACAAATTATATCACAGACTGTCAAGTTAATTGCATAAAACCTGAAAAGGCCAAACATTGCATTTTTTTCTAAAGAAGAATTATTAGAATCCACATTTCATAGCAGAGGGATAAGGTAGAGGGGAGGCCATTAGCGTATGTGGCGAGGATTTATGCTTATGGAATCTCAGCACGTCCCCGACCAGGATTCGATTTATGCCGATGGACCACGCCTCATTCTCCGATGTTTGCCCGTGAATGCTCTTCAAAGACATAAAATTAAACTTCCCAAACGTGAGAGGAGGCTCAAATTGTAAAATTTTAACTAGACGGTGATTTACATTGATTTAACTGTAATTCAAAAGTTACTCAGGCAAAATAATGTTCTGGAATGCTGTTAGGCATATAAAATTCTATAGAGAAGTAAGTTGGAAGAACTAGAAATGGGGAAAACAGAAATGATTAATGATAATAAGGAATATATATTTGAATGGACTTTTAAATTAGTTTAATACTAAATTGGCATAAATTTTCTTGTAATATTCATTGAACAAGACATTTATACAACGGATCTAATATTACGACAGTACGTTACAAGTTTTCTTTCGAGTTTTTCAACCATAACAAATTCTAATCAAAAGCACTGTTATAAAAAATGGTACTTTTTCTTTAAGATATGATGAACTTGGATATGTTCTTAACTTGCAATTAACTGAATATTATTTGAATAAATTAAATGATAAATTTAATTCATTTTTGAAATTAAAAACCTTTTGTATATTAAAACCACAGATCAATTAAATATAAAACTACTTATTTTGAAATCTATTAAGATTAGAAATTATTAATAAATATATATTAAAGTAAATAGGATGTTTCACATTCAAATTAAATATTAATTAAGGTAACCAAGACGTTCTTAACTTTGAAAAAGTCGATCTTTCAATTGTTTTCTTTTAAAAAATTAAATTTAATGCTGATTTTTAAAATGTGTAACATATATAGGTTTAAGGCTTAGTATCTCAGTAATTGCAATTTTAAAATGTAAAGAACAGTTATTGCGGTTACAACAACTGTCTAGTACCTAAAGAAACGGAAACTAAAACATTCCCATCCAGAACCAGTTCTTTTTCAGATTAAAAACTTAATTATAAACATATACATAATTTTTAAAACATATATTTAGGTACTTAACTGCAAAAGAACTTTTACTAAAATATTTGCATGATCGTACATAGAACCCAAATAAAAGCTTCAATAACTGTGAATGGAATCAAGTTCCAGAAAATACATTTGTAAACAAAAAAAATTGCAAATTGGAGTAATGAACGCAGTGATATGCTTTAATGAAGATGCACATGCAAAAACAGAAGCATTAAGAGAACTAAAAATAGAACCAGGGATTAACACTTGTGATATTCTTCGAAAAATTGTCAAAGTTAGAATTTGTGAAGGATATGTGTGACAGTTAAAAAAGCCAGAACAGATGCCAAGATTATTGAAAGACAAAACGAAAGGAAGAATGTACTTTAAAAGTGTTCACGCAAGATGAATACAAATCTGGAACGTTTTAAATATCAAGCTGTACCATTTTATTTAGTTTTTTTCATATAACACAAAATAGGTTTTTCTAGTTTTTAGGAATACCCGTAGAAAAATCTTGTTATATTTTAGTCAAACTTGGTATGAGCTTTTGTACAGTAATAATGCATTTAATGTTGCTAATTTAATTCCTGAAATGTTAGTATTTTTATTTGTAGGGCCCAATTTCAATTCAAATTTTTATCAAAATTTTTCACAAAAAAAATCAAGATTCAAATTTTTAAACAAAAATATTTCTAAGCAATGGAATTCAAAAAAAACTACAGCCTTTAAATGTAGGTACAATTTTGTAACTAAAATAGAATGTTTTGTGGTTTTATATGTTAAAAAAGGAAAAATAAAGGTACCTAATCAACACCATGTATATTAAAGCTCCTTTTGGAGTGTACTTTCTCCAGTCGCTATATTTCTAAAAATATTGCACACATTTAAAAATTTTATGTTATGGTATATTAAGAAAAGTGTATAGATTGTGCATGACACAATTATTTTTTATATATGTAGCCTTTTTTTTAAAGTAATATACCTTCCTCTCTAAATCAAAATTTCTCTTGTTTTGCGTTATTTAAAACGTCCCGGTTCATTCTTAAAGTATGATAAAAGTTTTTTTACGCTTTTAAGCTTCTCGTTAAATAAATTTAAAAGGAAACTATGTGACATTCAGACTTAATAAGTATAAATTAATGAGAAATAATAAATCACAAACGATTACATATTCAAAATGTCACTGGGATGGATTGAAAATACTTTAAAAACAGACAGTTTGTATTCACTGATCTACAATATAAATTAGATCATACAATTAAGAAAACTAAAGCTACTAAACTATGGAAATAAACAGAGTGAAACCCTGTTTACAATTGATTAAAGTCTGGAGTGATTTTTTAAGACAACGAGTGGCAGCGCCATTGCAAAAAGGAAACAATAATATAAACTGGTATGACACAGATGATTCATATAAACGTGAATATATGATTTCAAAGCTAAAGCTTTATCTTCTCATTGTTCACCAGGTAGATATTGCCACTAGATGTTAGAAGCAGTGAAGATACAAGCACCGAGAACCGTGCCTGGAGCGACAAAAATGAAATCATACCCAGGCTATAGAAAGCTCATGCATCCAATGTTCACTGATCCTAGTGATCAGTATGGCTGGAAGTGAGTATCTATTTAAGGTTTATTCCACGCCATATAAATAGTAGAATGAATGCTAAGAAAAGGTTAAACATATATTTAATTTACAGCATTAGAATATTATAATAATTATTAATTAACATGGAAATTGAATAAAGGCAAAGCACGTCTTTCCTCGTGCGAGTGTCCGAAAGAAGACAGGTTTTTTGAGTGTCCATTCATATCAGTTCACTTCTCTCTGCTCGCAAGTTGGTTCCAGTTAAGACGAATCAGGTGGGTGCCGAGGCACGCCACAATCAGTTCCAATTTCCAAGTAACTGTAGGAGTAATTTTTTATCCCCAAATAATTTTCTAGGAGCGTCGTGGAAGACTGAATTCAATCTCCAAACGGTGTTTAAAATAATACAGTGAAACATGTTTAACACTAGATCGTCCGGAATTTCGATTATTCTAAAACGTACGCCGGTGTCGTTTTAAAAAAGAAAAAAACAAGATATAAAATATATAAAATAATTGAAATAACTAAATAATTGCTGGGTTATTGAACAAGAGTTTAGTTTTAAGACTTTTTTATTCAATGCATTTCAGATATACTTTAATAAGCTACCTTCAATGAAAATAAGCCATGAGCCCATAACAAATTCATTGGCATTATGTTTCGGGAAGCTTGTTAGACCACTTCTTTGTCGTAAAAAATTTCGTGTGTCGCTTATCTGCCAGGAACATTACTATTATGCGGTATCTATTCTGTGCCATCCCTAGCAACATATATGTATCAGGATTTACTGAAATATTATCAATTTAATCTCCACTTTCTTCAGGTTCTTCTAGGTCACTTTCACGCAATCTTTTGTCTTCATTGGAATCTAAATTAGAACAAGACAGCTAAACATCATCCTATCATACTCAGGAAACTCTCGCAACAAATTAGCAGTTTCATCAGGACTTAGACCTTTCTATCAGCCATCGTTTCTGGGTATCTGCCCTGCACAAAGTTCGAAAATCCAGTAATTTTTTTATTATGAGCAGATAAGCAAATAATAGGTAACAAAAAACTTAGATTCAACAATTTTAGTATAATTAATTTATTTACGCTGTGAACACAATAACACTGCATTCAAAACCAAATAAATGTGCGAAATTAGTTTGAGAATGTTTATTTTATTCATTGTGAACTATCTTTATAAGTTTAATGACAGTTATTTATAATGAAAAATTGCATTGGCGTCGAAACGACACCAGCGTACGTTCTAGGTATATTTAGTTGTAAAATCTATATTAATTAACTTAGAACCAGATAATTTTTCTGTGTAATTGCCAAAAAAATGATTAAAAGTCACGAAAAATTTTCAAATTCCTCGTGAAAATGCGGAGAGGAGAACAAACTAAACAAGCTTCCATGTCGAATCGACACCGACGGATGTCTTACCGTTAACACGAAAACGCTTAAGACGAAATATGGTAAACCCGCATTAATACAATGGTCCCGACAAACTACTATGTATTTTTATGCATTTTTTTAACACAAAAAAATTTCATAATGAAAAACGGCTAATTCTTAGACTATATTTAAAATAAACAGTTAAATAATATGCATATATAATAAAATAACAATGATAGTTATAGATATAACACAAAATAGCTATAATTCTAAATAAGCAAAGCAAAAACAGAAGTACGACTACAGACAGTATAGTAAGAAAAAAGTTAGGACTCGGTAGTAAAATGACTAACTCTTAACCTTAAGAAGCAAGTTCTTATGAATTTTATGAGTTCCTGTAAATAACTCTTTAAACAACACTTTCAAATACTCTTGTCATGCATGAGGAAAGTTTCTTATCTTTCTCTGACATGAGGGTAGAGGAATTTATAAATCACAATAGCTTAAAATTTAAATGTAGGCAAATAATCTGAGATTATAGGGAAATTGATGGAAATATCTTAAGTTAAAGTTCATCGGAAGTTTTAATCCCTATAACTTATCTTCAAATTTAATGCATATTATAAATTTATAAAGTAATTAATCACATCCACAAGTATGTGCAAATGATGAAGACATATAGGCTTATATTATATTTAGTTATATGTTATCGGTTCATTAATGATGCTCATAGACAAGCTTAAAAGGTAAGATTTCATTTACTAACGTAATCTGCTTATTTACTAAGTAATTTTTTCTAGGAGTTTTTCAGAAATAACTCCAATGGGATATGATATACAATTGTTAAAAATTATGTATAGAAAAATAAGTGTTTATGTCAATATTTGAGCTACATATTTATAAATAACACAGAGAGAAAATACATCTTGCATAAAATAAATTACATTTTAAGAAGTCTTAAGAAGTGCAGATTTAAATATTAATGTTAAAAAGGCATAAGTATCCGTTTATATTAATGTAAATTTTTCTTTAAGGCAACATTTTTGATTTTTGATGAAATTTTTGCTATTGGTTAAGCAAAAGGAAAAGTATAGGCAGAAATATCCGTTTATATTAATGTAAAATTTTCTTTAAGGCAACTTTTTTAATTTGTGATGAATTTTTTTTCTATTACTAAGCAAAATGAAAAGTTTGTAGAACAATCATAATGTTGCATGACAAATTAAAATGTTTTAGCGGCTCCAAAGGTATGACGAAAGAGATTCCCTGAAGTTATTATCTATGTGTTACAAAAAAGTAATAAATAAATATTAATTATTATGAATTTTTTTGGCTTGTTTTCTATTGGTGGACTCCACCTCCCCCCTCCCCACAAATATTCCTACAGCCAGTGTCAAACGATGTGGTAAAATCCTGAGTCAGTGTTCACTTTCTACATCTGAACTTTGGTTCGTATTAAAATATTTATTTGAAAATAATTAAATTTGTTGCAGCCGAGGTCCTCTGATTGTGTGACTAAATTGAATAAGTTAGGAAAAGGGTTTTCATTTATTCAATTCTTGTAAATGCTCCTTGCTTGTCTATATTTAAGCGTTAAACAACCATTAATGCAATAATCACATAGGGAGATATTATCCGACCAACTTTCAATATGGTTCGGATTCTGTTAGTTCCATCTTGAAGCATTATACATTCATTGGAAACGAAGTGTTGGATAGCCTGCAAAACTTTTGGAACTAACAGTTAAGTGTATTTTGATTCTTCAGAATCTAATAATTTAATCTACCCCTGTCATCTTGAATTAGCCTATTAATCACTAAATTGCTAAAGAAGTATTTATGCTTCTTATTGTTTTTAGGGCTTGTTATAATATCGGGTTTGTGTCATAATCTTATGAGTACAGAAATCTCGGAGTTAGAAATTCAGAACTTGGGGAGGGAGGGGATTGTTATCACGTTTAAAGTTAAATTCAGAACCCAACTTCAAATCACACATTTTCTTTTCTTTTATGAAAGGAATATGACAGACTTTATTAAGATATAAGAATAATAGCATTTTTACGTAAAAATTGAGATCTATGTTTTAGGTAGGTTTTTTCCAAGGTAATTAAACCTTACTATTTTGCAAACTTGTATGTTTGTTATCGAAAAAGGAACTAAAATATTTACATTTAAAATTTTTATATCCCTTACATTGAAAGACAAATATAGCACTATTACTTCATTGATATTCACAACAAAACCTATCATGCAAACATTTTGATAAGAGAAAGCACTTGAGCCAAAATAATCACCCAAATAGTGTAAAAGTTTATTTCAATCCAATTAGCTGAGTGGCATTCCTTATCTCTGTTCACGCATCAGGACTTTTTAGAATCCTAATAAACAGCGTTATCGCATCATGGCGATCCGAATGATGCCTTTGATGACTTTCTTAATGGTTGTCAAAATAGGACGTTATTCTATTAGTAAAATAACTACGTCGAGAAAAAAACTGCTAAAGTGAAAGAAAATGTGGTATACTTAAGAAAAAATTTATATTACAGCTGTCATATCCGTGGTAATTGAATAGTCTCGGCATCGATCTCAAAACTAGGTGAAATTCTTGTCGAACCATGTGTTCGAGTCTTGTTTTCTTTAAAGAGTTATAATTTAGCGAATGTTATTACATGATAAATCTGTCTAGTCCCCACGTTGATGTCCAAAATGAGGTGTCACCTCAGGTGCAGACCTTGTCATTCCCCAGTGATTATTTGAAACTACGTGTACAGTTACGGACGTTTTATAGAGCACAAATAGAAAATCAGAATTATTCATTAAAATAACATGACTATAATCCGAAACGTCTTAAGGAATGATCCAACTGGACCTAAGGCCTCGGCCACAATGTGGGTCTCGTCTCGTTCTCGACCTAGTCTCAATAAGATCATGATTCGAATATAATTTTAACGGTCAAATGTTATTTCCCTTTGTATTCTCCGAAAAAAAGGAATTTTGGACTATATGTCAACTGACTACATGTGATGACCATCGTCCAGGTTAAAGTCTAAGCCTGCTAAAATATACCATTATTAATCATTCAGTCGGTCGAGCCAGTTTGTGCGATTGTAAATTATACACTTTTATTTGTTTCGGGTTATTGTTTATACGAGTATTTGACAACGTGTAATATGAACAGTCTACTTTTATAGGTTATATGTGGAGCCTACATTTGGGTAGAGGCCCAGGGCCTCTAGAGACTTAAAAGTTCACATATTATTGTTTCAATAATAATTCTGCCCAGTCTTGAGTATATCTGTACTCAGACAACAACCTTGTGTTTGCGCACTTTTTAGTTGGTTGTACATTAAATAAATGAAGAAAACTTAATATTAATATGTGTAAGAATACATATTTCATGTTCTTTATTAATTTTCTCTCCACTCAAAAATAATTCTAAAATTCTTGTTTTTAAATATTAAATTAATTCGACGTAGTAGATTTTACCTGTATGTGTGTTGCGTCGCAAGCTATTAACTCCCAGGCAAGTATAGAAAAACGAGTTAATTACTATATCTCACAGCTAAAAGCGTATGATGTAAAGAAAACGTGAGGTAAATAATTTCAATCGCCACCCATCCGGTATAGTGGTCAGTGAAGCTGTCTGCGGTGCCGTAGGGACTGGGTTCGAATCCCGGAGAAGGCATGGATGTTTGTGTTGTAATCCTGTCTGTGTTGTATGCCCTCGTGTTATACATTGCGTGGTGCACGATGTTTATAAATGTTAAAATAAATAAATAATTTCAATCGTGAAAAGAGAGATCGGTTGCAATACCTGTAAAAAATTAGCTTAAGATTTTTTCCCACTATGTTAAGAATACCCCGTTTTGTTACACAGTATTTTGTCCTGAAGTGTTCACTAGTATCGTATACTATTACAGATTATGATTGCAGTATAAATTGGAAATTGTTTTTGGTAGATAATGCCGATTAGTGAGCAGAGATTGCAGAACATAGAAGAGATAATTGTGCAAGATAAATGACATGAATTCAGACAAAATAGAAAAAACTCGCCAGAAATTCCACTGCGTCTCTGAACGTAATATTAGCAAAAAATTTCAACTTTTCCAACTTTGAAATCCAGTTTTTAATCACTGAGCTGTGATGCTTATAAATTAAATACAATCACAACCAATATCAAGCGTTGCTTATATTGATGTAAAAGTGAAAATACTGAATCTTTTAACGATGAAATTCCGTGTTAGTGAGCAAAAGAATCAAGATATACACACCCAATTCATTTTTTTTACATGATTTTGAAATAACACGGTAACGAATTTAACATTTTTTTTACAAAAATTCTTTGTTCTAACACGAATTTCTAAGAAAAATTGGGGATTTATGCCCTTTGAATGAGGATGATTTGATCGAATTTATGACAGTTTATGAAAATAAATAAGTCTATAAGAACAAGATTTTGAGGTAAAATTCAGTTATTAACAGCTTATTTAATTCCTGAGTTTTCAAAAATTGCTACAAGCATGAAACAACATTTTCTTAACCATGATCCTGACACAGTGCGTGCATCAAAATGTCAACGCAATTTAAAATTTTTTGTAGGAGGATATCAAGGATTATATAAAAAAACTTGAGGAACCAAAAAAACAAATTTTGTTTTAACAAAATCAAAAAAGAAAAAAAATACAAATGGAGGCAGTTAATAACAAATGAAAATCTTCATTTATATTAAATCAGCCAGTTTTTCTAAACTATTGATGATACCGTTTTTTATCATGATCGTAATAAACCGTGCTCTTTTATTTAGTAATTTTATTCCTAATTTCAGTTTGAATTTTTATGAGTTGTCCGTACTTATAGAATTAACTTTCACTTTACCCTAATTTTAATTTTTTTTTACAATACAAATAAATTATTTTTATTTAATAAATAAGTAAAATGGATTTCATTATTAATTTTTTGCACGATTTTTTGGGAAAATATTTGGAATATTTTCATTTTACACGATTGTTTAAAGTTCTGGAATATATCCCTATATTTACAACAAGTCGCATGTATTTTTTGCATGGTTTTCTAAGGAACGCATCTATCGTATAAAAAAAATGAAATAGAAGGGCTATCTGTGTTCCTCAATGGTAAAGTCTGGATGTGGTAAACGCTTAGAAGCTTATGTGCTGTAGGAACAAAAATTTCTGCAAAATTAGGAAGTAGAATGAAAAATGAATTAGGAAGAGAAAATTTCTTGGAGCTGTGTTTCATGGTTTAGCATGGGATTTTGGAGTTTATCGCTGGGATCTTTATTTCCATTTTTAGGAAGATTATCTCCTTTTTGAAGAAGCCTACATTGAGCAACAGTTCCGATCGGTTCTGTTCAGGTTTTAGTACAATCGTGCTCCAGTTTATACTGCATGGCCACTGAAATGTGTTTTTCTGGGATGGATGCTCTGAAATTTAATTAGACTGATAAAAGTCAGACCTAAATCTCATCGAACACCTGTGGGATAAATTAGACTGGTGGTTATGCGCAAGAATATGGCACACTCTCTCCTTGTCGATGATAAAACTGACCACTTTTCTGTAAATGGGCAATTCCTGCTTCAACCTTACAGTGGTGACTATTACTGTTAAAGAAAAAGAGCCCTAACCTCATACTAACTTTTGACTTATTTGAAGGAGACGTTAAGGGTATAACAGTCAAAGTACTCTTGACCATGAAGTGAAGTACCGAAATCTTGCGTTTATTTGTTGTCGGTGCAAGACAAACGAATTTTTAAATCAAAAACACAACTTTATTTTACGAAGAAAGCGTTAAGAGCAAGTGGCAGCAGCTTAGTGAGGTGAATCTCTAACAGAAAGTGAGAAACGACACCTCTGCGTTCTACAGATTTTTCTATATTTTGTTATCGAGCAAACGGAAAAAAACATTGACAAAGTCTATGTTTAGCAACATGACAAAAAATAAATATTTTACAGATCGCTAAGAACCAAAGAGAAATTAAATACAAACATATAAATGATTTCACAGATACAAAATGATTAATAATAAAAGTACAATTTCACACAAAATCCTTTTGTTTACAATTAAAATAAATGATCCTTTTTACGGCTTAAATGAAATGCATAGATTTTCTCGTCATGTTTGTTTATTGTTATTTATATTCCATATTTTCTCAGAATATATTTCCATTCTACTATTAAGGATTTACTATAGTTTAAAGTTTAGCTTAGATTTTGAGCTATTGAATCAGCTATGCTTGAACAGCTACTTCATTGAATCTGTTTAAATATTGATTAAATTTATATTTTTACTCTAAATACAATAAAAAGGGAGCGGACATGATATGTCAATCAAACGTACTATTGATAATTTACATTTTGGATTTCGGAAAGGTAAACCATGGCACACACACACATTCATATGTGTCACAGTTTTCTAGGTCTACAATTTATTACTTTTATTAGATGTGTTTTCAAACGCATAGTATTGATACAATTAACAAAAACCTGAAAAAAATTTCATTGAGATTAAGTGATTAATGTAATTAAAAAAAATTTTTGACATGTTAACTTTAACTTCTAGAAATATAAAGAGACGTAATGATATTTTGTAACAATTTGTTCTTAAAATTAACATTACATAAATGTAATATGTAACTGTCATGACAGTTAGAAAAATTGTACAGAAGATGATTATGTCAGAATAACTTTAATGTTATCATACAATGATGCAAAAACTTACATTATATTTTATTTAAAAAACTGCTATCGAATGCTTTGAGAGAAAACGTTTAAAAACAAATAATCGGAAAAATTGCTATGGAGGTAATATGGAATAAGAAAAGGGCAATATATCAAAGAGCAAAAATTCTTTAACTTTCTATGTTTCGTAGAATTATGTGTAAAGATAATTACAAAATACAATTTGTGAGAAATGTAATAGTTCTTACTCGCACAAGTGAAAAATAAGTTCCTATTTCATATTTTTTAATTCCCAAGAAAAATTTTATTTTGATGTATTGCATATTTTTAGTCTTAATAATTTTATATTGATATGATTAGGATTATATATGTATTTACATTCAGAATGAAACAGATTAAAAAGTATAAATTACCTTGAAATAAATTAATGAGACGATTATTGAAAAACATAAGCATAACAGTTCAGAGAAAAAATAACAAAATATATTGAATGTAACATGCCACTACTAGCATGAACAAAATCAGATTGCTTGCTGCTAAGTTTTCGAAAATATTTACATTATATAGAAGAATAAGTAACATAAATAAAATGCTTTTCTGATAGCATTATATTTCGTAAAAGCTACAAAAGTGCTGTTATGGTTCATTGTCTAAAGGTATATGTCGCTTATAAATAATACATTAATCTCTGCAACGATATTTCAAACAAGAAAGAAATACCTTTCAAGCCTGTCTTCACCAAACACCCGAGAACCCGATCGTTTTCAGACAGAAAAATGTCTTACTTTTCCTAAAAATTTGTAAAATTGTTATTCATACATCTGTGTATAACATAACTGTTTCAAAATTTTCAAATATTCCATAAATAATCAATTTTTCATTTCAGCATGTAAAGTGATAGCTCATCATTTTGCATTATGGTCCAGGAGAGAAAAAAATTGAAGTACATTTTATACCAGAAAAATAGATCGACTTGGAGAAAAATGAGTATTATGATCAAGTATGATTCTCTCTATATGATGATGGAACCAGAATGTAATATTAATGTGGAGTGTATTTTCATTTTCGAAAAATTATTCCAAAATTGGCCCTATTCTTTAACATTACCCAAAAGACAGCCTTAAAAAGCGGACCAGTATAAAAATCTACCAAATAATCACTTCCTTTTATAACTGCTTTCTGAAAATTGCACGGTCTGTCAAAAGCCGTAAACGTCAATAATCACTTGACCGAAACTGCTGTAAGCAGGCGAGGAAGGGAGATATAAAATCATCTTTCTAACTTATTTTCTGAACCACAAAGATCGCCATTGGTCAGCTGGTAAGCATAACGCTATCTTGTTGCCGTTAGCTGACGACACATGGTCGTGTCAGCCAATGACAAAAAGTAAAAAGGCAACGTAACTGAAAGTCCGTTTTGAAGAGCAATTTCTACAGAAAACTTCATGTTTTTGAAAAGTTATTATGGCTACATTTCTCTGTAAGGAAACTTATCTCGTAAATAATTTTCTATAACTTTCATAACACTGAGTACCACCCCTCGTCCCAAAAAAATAGATTTTAATACCAATCAAAATATATTTAAATATATTTATTTCTTTTGTATGACATAAACAAAAAATAAGAAGAAAAGTGAAATGAAGTTATCTATACAAATAAATAAAATTGAAGCGTCTGTTTGTAATTTCAAACTAACAGCTTTCTACTAAATGCTTTTAGAAGTACAGTTAAACCTGTTTTTGTGTGGTAGATAGGGGCCTCTTAAAAAAACACACAAAAAAATATTCGAACATTTCATCAATTCTTACATTTAACAAACAACATCGTCGAAATATTACAGAATTTTTTTTCTTTGTGCATGGAGAAGGACCGCAAGAAAATCGCACTTACAAAAATTACTTATTACACATTCAGATATAAGTTATTTATACTATTTTAAGCGTTCATTACATGACGTTTGTAACAATATGTTACTTTTGCAAGCAGAGATTAGCTTAGAAAGGTGTTTTCAAAAATCGACCCACAAATTATAAATAAAAAAAATCCTTTTTATCAGCTTTTGGACTTTCAGACTTTAAACTTAACAAATACGTTATTTTTTTGTGTGTAAAAAGCTTTTTTTTGTTTAATTTGTAATTCACGTAAAATTAAATCATCAAAAATTGCTTTATCCTTCAATCTGTATTGTTTTATTTTTCAATTCACCCGTGCGAAGAATGAGTATACCGCTAGTCCAGATATAAATTATTTACACTATTTTAAGTATTCATTACACACACTTTACAACATTATGTTACTTTACTGAACAGATATCGGCTTAGGAAAGTGTTTTCAAAAGTTGACCCCAAATGAGTTACGGGGGTGTTATAAATAAAAAAAAGCTTTTTTATCAGCTATTAGACCTACAAACTAACAATTTAACAAATGTGATTTTTTTGCTTAGCTGAGATATGAAAAAAAGCTTTTTTTTTGTTTAATTTGCAATTCACGTAAAATTAAATCATTAAAAACTTTATCCTTCAATCTTTATTGTTTAATTTTTCAAGTCACCCGTGCGATGAACTGGTATACCAGCTAGTTCATAATAAAATATAAATAACATTTATTTGGATTAATGAGAAAGATGAAATGTCTTTGATTTGATTCATGAGAACGAAGAATTAGGCGCGGCTAAGCACGATGCAGTGCTTATCCCCACCCAACTTCGGTGCTACGCTTACCCCCCCCCCCCCAACTCCATCCTTACGCTTGGGGTGTTGAATAATATACAAGAGCACATGATCTGTTGAGATCTTAATCTCCTATCAGGCAGAAGTTTGGGGAGTTAGCTTTACTGTTATGATTTGCCCATTTTTGTTATTATATATGGGATATTGATTATAAAGTTAAGTAGAATAAAATTAAAGTTGTGTGTTGATGATATCAGTAAGAAGTTAAGGAAGCGACATTGTTTGCGTGTGTTCTGTTGTTTGTGTTATATTTTCTGTGCCGATAGTGCGAACGCCCCGCCGAAGCGATTGTCTCGCCGCTGTGGCATGGTTTTTGTATCGGGTGGGCCGCGGAAAGAACCAGTCGGTCCTTTTTCGCTGCTTCCCCGGGTAAGAGTGACCGCTGAAGGCGGCCGTGCTTTGAAGGTTTCATGAGTGAGTTGGTTGTCCAATCAGGAGTCAGCCTCTCGGAGAGGGGCGGGGTCTAGCTAAAAGCTAGCCCAGAAGTCGAGAGAAATTGAGATGCGAGGGCCCCAGTTTGGGAAACACTGCCCTGCGCCAGTGCTCTCTAGCATTTTTATCTCCACTGACCAGTCAAAGTTGGAAATTTTTTCAATTGCTAGTTGAGGAGGGAATTTATTGTATTGTACTTAAACATGTCTTCAAAATAAAGTTGAGTTATACCAAAAAATGAATATAAAGTGATTAAACATTTTAACTCACTGGAACTCTAAGTCAATGCGAGCCCTGAGCTTGTTTCTTTGAAACAAAAGGATTCCATTCGGGGGTAATAGGAGACGATGGCCCCAAAAGTGTTTTCTTCTGTCCAGTTTATTCCATTGTTTTGTTTTGGTTGTTGTTACTCAGTTCTTAGTTAACCTCTCGGCCATGGAAAATAGCATAAACCCGAGAGAAATACATCGCAGTAAATAAAACGGAAATAATTTAATGTTCCTTGAACCGTCTGGCTCCATATGATTCACGTAACAGGGGCTGAGGACCGAAGATCATATTTAAATTAAGAAGTGTCAACATAACGAAAATTGTTTATCATTCAATTTTCGCAATTTTTTTTTATAATTTTGCCACGTGCGTTTCGATTTGCAACAACAACAATAACAATATAAATGAAGACAGACGACTGTGGACCCTTCCAAGTATTACCTTAGGAACAGGAAAAGGATATCTGTTTAAAAAGGCCGCTATTTGTTCCCACGAGAGAGACCTTGTAACCAATTAGGAAAGAACCGGAAATAAATATTTACCCGTTCCGCAAACAGATGAAGAAAGAAAAAAAAAGGAAACAGACAGACATAAAGAAGTAAATAGAAGCCTCGAAAACCCACATAAAGTCGAAAGACAAGGCAAACAATCTTGTTTCCCCATCCCTTCGAATAAAAATTCCCTCAGACCACATGAATCAAGTTTTATATATGTAAAAGAAGAGCGAGAGAAAGAGCTTTTTCTCTTTCTCTGTACTGCTGCACGAGATTTAGATCTTATTTTGTTTATGCGTTTTGGCAACGACCGCAGAGGAAGAAAGAAAATATATAGAGTAAAAAAAAACGGCCCATGCCTCATTAATCACGGACGATATACCGGCAGCGAATAAAGCAAAGAGAAAAGGTTTTATTGACGTCGTTGTAAAGATTATTGATGGGCCGACCATCATTTTTCTTATTTTTTTTTTCATCGCAGAAGAAAAATTGTCCGTGTTTTTCCCTCCACCCCCCGTCTCCTATCGGAAAAGTTTGTTCTCTTTTCATGTAGGCCATGCATGATGTGTTAAGCCTCGTTCGCATAAAAGTCATACTGAGTTTTGCATAATGCTTTATTCCTCCCGCCCTACATATCTATTCTGATGATGATGCTGACAAGTTAAAAACGTGCAGTTTCTAAAAAAAGGAATGAATCTAGTTTTTATCTTATTTTTTTTTCTTCTTTCAAATTTTTTTTAATGCGCATCGGGTTAGGAAAGGTTCGGAGGCGGGTTTGTAAGTAATAATGGAGAGATAAAAATATGACAATATTCGTGTTTGTTCGCTTCAACAGAGAATGATGGAGGAAACCGTCATTTATTTTGTATAGTTTTGTGCGGTCATGAATTAATGAAACCATAGTGCTTGTATGCTTTTGGATGGTAGCGATTTGTGGCTGCTATTAGATTCCAAATTCATGGGCCCGAGGAATCATACTGCTGATTCGAATTGAATATGCATTTGCGTAATATTTACTCCCTAATTATTTAATTAGAAATCAGGGGGAACAGGACTATATTTATTCATTTGTTTAGCATTATTTTAAAATGAAAATGAGTCTGAAAATTCATATAAACTTATTACACATACATTCTTCTTTATCAAAGAGAATTAAACTATTACAATGTTGTGTAATTATTATATATTTATTTTCACTTTTAAAGAGTGTATTTGCATCGATAACACAAAATACAAACGGGATAGGAAATTTTTTCGAACTTCCAAAAGTAACAAAACATACACAAGTTACAAGAATGACTTGCATAGCAGGGACTTAATTAAAATAAAGAAACTCAATTCACATATACAGGGTGTCCCAAAACGACCGCATAAACTCTGCACAGCTAAATTCTTCGTTGGGAGTACATAAAAACTGCCCAGAGAAGCATTCCTGTACGATCCATAGTTTACGAGAAAAATACGAAAAACAAAGTATGACGTCACTTTTCCGGTGCAAGAAAAACACTTTATTGGACATATACACAACAGTATTTGCATATCTTTCCAGATGATAATGTTTAAGACGTTCGTCGCGCCATGCATGCGCGCGCCGTGGAATGACGTTAAGCCGCCGTTGAACTGGTATTTAAAGGGCTGCATCTTTTGCAGATACCGGCAGTTTTCGTATGGTGGTCATGTATTCCGTTCGTGACTACTGTGACATGCACTTGCGACATGCCATCTCAAGGAACTGGTGTATCGAGACATAGTGACCACACAAATGGACTTAGGTGCTCGTGTGCATGCTGCTGGTACTTCGGTGGACCCCACGATGCTGCGACGTGTGATGGCAGACATTCCACGGCGTGCTCAGGCCTGCCTCGACATGCACGGTGGACAATTTGAATTTCTGCCTTAAATTGTGTATATACTGCTGTTGATATGTTCAATTAAGTGTTTTTTTTTCTTGCACCGGAAGGGACATCATACTTTGTTTTTCGTATTTTTCTCGTAAACTATGAATCGTACAGGAACGCTTCTTTGGGCAGTTTTTATGAACTCCCAACGCGGAATTTAGCTGTGCAGAGTTTATGTGGTCGTTTTGGGGCACCCTGTATATTTATTCTTCTATCTCTATGGAGCAATTAACACACCTGACCGTGGGTCGATCCCCAATTCGTGTTCCAATGGGGTTAACCAAAAAGATTTTCTGTGTTGAACGCTGTTTGTGTTCATTCTAATTCATATATATTTAAAGAACAAAAAAAAATAATTCTTAAGAATAGTAAGCGTTTATGTTTCTAATTTCATAAATTTATTTACGACAAAATTTCTCTAGAAGCAAAGAAATTTGCTTTCCAAAGTGTTTAATTTTCTATGGGCTTTTTCTGCTGGAAATATTCAAAAATCATTCGAGATTTTTCTCTGTTACACTTTGTTCCTAAAACTAGAAATTCAATGAAAATATAAGTAATGCATATGCCTTAAAACCCTGATTCCTTAAAGCACATTTTATTTGAAAAATTTTCGTTAGCCAATACTTCTAAAGTTTAATGCAAGTCCGCGAACCCGGGGTACCCTAGTGATCCTTCTCTATTTTCGACCCTCTTTCTTGTCATTCAATTCATTCTTTCTTTCTCTTCCCGTCTAGACCACAGATATTAAAACAAATGTTTAGCGCAGTATAACCGAAATCGGCTCTTGCTCCAATAAACCCCAAAATCACTCACTCACTTAATGCAAGTCCAATTTTTATAAAGACAATCAATTGCATGTCGTATGATTATACAGTTGACTTATCCATTGCATGTCAAATGACCACGGTCAAATGATGAAAAAGATCCTGATCTGGTAATTCAGTACCACAAAGTAACAAATAGCCACTCTGCCCAAAATGACAGTTTGGTGCATTCTCCTCACACGTTCGTAGTGGCATTAGGACTCAAGCCCAAAATTTCACTTCAAATTAGAAATTATGATGATAACCACTTGGCTTCCGTGATGGCTTTTTCTTGCATGCAAACAAACCAGTACATATGTAAATTTATAACAACATGACTGTCATTGAGCATAAATACATTCTATTGAGTACAGTATTTAATTTTATTAATTTCTACTTATTACTAATGAGACACAATAGCTATTCAATAAAGTATTTTTAACTTCTAAAGGCCGCTCATTCGGCTAGCTGTTAGTGGCACTGACTGCTGTGCCGTTGGGCATAGGTTCGAGTCCCGGAGAAGGCATGGATGTTTGTAAATATATAGTGCCTTTGCGGCGTGAGAGTACTCTAAATAGCCATCGAGCCGAAAGTTCTTTCGTCATGGTTTGTGGAAAAGAAGAGAGGTGGAAGCTCCCGACCACCCCCGAGGTATTCTCCATCAAAATTGAAGAGAAACAGATCCAAATCGTACTGTCACCTGCATGGTACCCAAAGCTTGCCTAACGACAGGCGTAAAATTATTAGCCCTTTACCTCGATGAATTTCATGGGCCTCGATCTGGCACCGTCAGATAGTGGCATTAGAAACAGCATCAACAGATTTAAGAATCTCGAACATTACTGTATAATACGCAATAATTATCAGTAGAACATAGTTTGTTTCAGATTTAACCCTAACCCTAATAATTTTCTTCTGTTTAGCAAAATAAATAAATAAAATATTTAATACCTAACGGTATTAAATATTTGATAATCAGATGTATGCGCGCGCGAATTATTTTTGTGTGTGAGGTAAAATAAATATTCAATAATATACTTAGAAATTAATTAATGTGTAGCAGATTTATCGAATACTAACATATAAATGTTGAAATTGAACAATATATAAATATTTAAAGAAAGAAGTTTAAAAAGTTACCTAACTACCTGCTAAATGGCATGATTTTTTTAATTGTGTGTGTTTTTAATGTGACTTTCTTTATTTATTCACATAAAATATCTGATGTTTTATTTTTAATAAATGAAGCAAAAAGCAATTAAAAATCAGTGGTAAACTAGATTCCTTTCAATATAAGAGTAATATTTCGTCAGTTTAATATTAAAACACAGGATAAATATGATTTGATGCGTTCATGTTTGAAGATTAAAAAAAAGTAAACTTGAGTCCCGATATACTTCCGAGCAAACATAATGAAAAAAAAAATAAACAAGATCTTAAAATAAGTTTCGGTGACTGGGTGCCGCAGTTGGTTTGTCACTTGCCTTTTATGTCCGAGATTGCGGGTCCGACTCCTGCCGAAGTCGGTGGATTTTTATGATAAAAAAAATCGAAAACGTCCATGTTGTACGATTATGTGGCATGTTAAAAATCCTAGAGTTCCCTTTGCTTGGGTGCTCTCGGTAAAATTAAATTCCTAGATTCCTTTCGCTTCCTCAGAGTTCAGTTGCCATCCTCTGGAGAGGAAACTGAACATCAAAATTACATTTCGGCGATTGGTAATCCACTTATACGGTGCCGCACTAAAAAGTGAAACTAGGTTCCAAGAAATGTACTGGGTCTTTAGTTGTAAATACCAATCTCAGCCCCATTAGAAAATTAAATTATATTAATAAAGCTCGATCCCTTACTACTTTCAAAACATTATTTAATGCATAAAACTAACTTTCAATTAAATTTGCTAAGACAAGAATAAACATTAAAAAATGCGCTTATTTTTCTCTAAGCTATTGTAACTCAACGAGAAATTAATGGTATTGAACAAAACATACAAGGAAACATTTACTTTAAATTAACTAAAAGATGATTAAAAGTTGATTTGCTTTGTAATTGAAAGCTAATTTGCTATGCAAATGGACACACTTCAAGATAAAGCTGAGGTAAAAATGAAATATAATGTTGCGATAAAGATTTAATTATACATCTTGTTTGCACCTCGATTAATTTAAACATTTTTTTTTTAAATGCTTTACTTTAATTTGAAAATTTTCTCTCTTGTTAAGAATTAAGATAGGGTTGGATAAAGAACCAATCTGTATTTAACAGATAATTAGGTTTCAAATAAGTTCTAAAGATATATTATTTGCTTATAGAAATTAGTAGTATTCATTTAATTTTGGAGATGCATATTTTTCTATTCCAATGTTTTACATTGTTTATTTTTACAGAAAAATGTTAATTTTTATGTAAAATAATGGTTTCTTCTTACAGAAAAAAGGGTTAAAGTTCTTTTTTTTTTCAGTTTGTCCTCTGCTTATACTTGATCATCGTGTACAAAGTGAATATTTTGTAAATAAGTACAGATTTAATAAAAGTATATGTTTTTTATTGGTTTTTTAATTCTTTAAAATATGCAGGCTGTAGTCGAATTCGACCGACAATTTCAGAGGAGTGATAGGAGGCAACATGGGGATTACAGATCAACATAGAACATGGGACATAACAAACCACATTTAGTTGGTGAAAAGCGTGATAAAAGTAGCCGTCAGTAGGAGGATGAACCGTACGAGGGTAATGAGCAAACAAATGCTGGTACATATATGTATTTATACAGCCGGAACGCTTCAACGGCGCAAAAAATACTTTGTATTCCTACAGCACTTCCTCCCAGAGTTGCTGCAAGGTGTACCAGCCAATGCGCACCAGAACGTGTGGTTCATGCATGATGCTGCACCTGCACATTTTTCGATTTTGATGCGTTACCACCTATATGTTGTATATCCCAGGAGGTGGAGTAGACGTGGCGAACCAATTACTTGGCCTGCATGCTCTTTGGACCACAATCTCTTAGATTTCTACTTCTGGGGCCGTCCCTAAATCTCTTGTGTATGAAACGCCAATGGCTAAAATGGATGATCTCACGGCATGGATCGTCGTTGTTTCATGTGACATCGCCACCACACCGGGTTTGTTTGAATGCGTCCGACACTCCTTTGTCCATCCATATCGGCCGTATTATGACCTACGCGGCCGTAACATTATACGATTCCTGTGACAATCACTTACCATCGCATTCTTGGCGTGATGTATTGTAAACATGCTTGGGGTACAAATTCACTCGCTCTGGAAAATTATGCAATCGATCTGGACATGCCAAACAATTTTATTTGGAATTTATCAACATTTCTACAAAACTTCTTTAATTATAATAGTGGTAACTATATACAGACTATACAATAGATAAACGAATGGTAGCACTCTTATATGCAGTAAATGAATAAGGACACCGCACATGCTTTACGTTAATACTTGTATTTCTTACCACATATTGATCCGTTTCATTCCACTCTCGACATCACATCCTTCATTACTGGTTTTGCGAATAACGTCTAAACGTGGTTTGCGACTTCATGTTTCACGGTGTTTTGTCATCCCCATGCTACATACTATCACACTTCTAAAATAGTAGGTCAAATTTGGCAACACCCTGTATATTTGTACATATATCCTAATACGAGGAATTACTTAATGTTCACAAAATTTTTGATACCTTTCAGCTTATACTTGAAAAGTGAGGTGTTCAAATTTAATACCTGTACGATAGGTGGAAAATATAAAATACAAACAAGTCAAACAAAATCATAAAAAATTATCAAATTTAGAGTCTAAATTAAACACTTTTAAGGGCAGTGTAAATGTGAAACCTCTCTTATTGTGTTTAGCTAACTCAGAGAATTCCACACTTCTATCGCTTAGATTCGCCATGTGAGTGGATTTAGTATGTGTGTGTGTGACTGTTTATTAACATCTGACTGTAAACCATCACGAGTACTATTGGTGTGAGTGAGTGAATATTAACGTCGCACTGTTCAGCTACACGAGGGCTTTTGGCGACGGACCGCGTAATTTTGAACCATGGTCAAGTGACGCGGACGACAACTGAGCTGGCACACCACACCAACGGGAGGACGCTAGAGCTCTCGACAGATTTAACGTGTGTCTCTCCCCTACACTGCGGGTCTTCAGTTTTACTGGGCTCGAACTCATGACACGCTAGACATGATCCGATGTCTTCACCATTTAGCTACCGCAGCCACGAGTTCTATTGGCAATGGAAATCATAATTTTAAACTACGGTCAGGTGACAAAGACGACACTTGTTCTATACATTGGTACTCTCCATAAATTACCACACCACGTCAAGAAAGTGCTTTGACCCACTAAAAGTTTAATGTATATCAGTTCTTCTCCACAGCGGGTCTTCTCTGGCACAAAGGATTGAACCAATGACACGCCAGACGATACCTTTCGACCATGGCCACTTGGCTACATCATCTTTGAGATGATGTAAAGCCAAATTCTAAAAACATCAAACCGCCCCAAACGTAAGTAGCAATAAAACAATGTATGCATGAGAGGAAGATCAACTTTAGTGCAAAACTATAAAAAATTAAATTTTATTTATATTTTATCCTAAAAATGGGATGCAGACTCCGTATACGATCTTCCAAATGTGAACAGTGAATCACCTTTTATAATGGTTACTCCACTTGAATCCACGGGGCGGAGGTAGCCGAGTGGTCAAGGCCTGTCAGGAGTTAGAGCCCAGTACCACTAAAGACCCGCCGTACAGGGAAGCGATGCACGTTGAATCTGTCGAGACCTCAAACATCCTCCCGTTGGTGTGGTGTGGTAGTTAGAAGTGGAGGGTGTCAGCTCAGGTGTCGTCCTCGTCACTTGACCATGGCTCAAAATTACGAGGTCCGTCGCCAAAAGCCCTCGTGTAGCTGAACAGTGTGACGCGCGTTAATATTCACTCAATCACCACTTGGATCCGCAACTTCAAATGAGTTTTATCCAATTTTTTTCGATCTAATCGAATAGGCTGCGAAGCATGAGAGTTTCAAATATGTATACATAAAAAATACATATACGCTATGAAGTAAAATATTTCCTTGAAGATACATTTCTTCCACGTTAAATAAATTATTTTTCACAATGTGCACTAAAAAATTTCAGGAATTCTGCATTTTCTTATGAACATACAAAAATATTGTATTAGAGCTCAAACGCTATTAAATCGTTTCATTTCACCTTTCGAAAAACCGGCTGAAAAGATCTAAATCACTTTTAGGTTACCTTGGTCTTATTTATTTAACAAATAATAATTGCCTATCTATAATTCATTATTACGGTAAGAACAACCGATTAGCAATACGATCTAATTGTAAAATTGATTAATGTCACCTACATATATAACTGAACTTCACATCACTTTATGTATTGCTATATATTGGGATATCATGTGTTCTTTGTAAGAAAATAAATTTAAACACAAAAAAAAAACACAAAGGAAAGATATAAGTTGGTTTAAGAGGGAAACCTCGATAAGAGATATTCCGTAAAAGCTTGTACACAGTATTAATATTAAATAACGCAATCTATTTACATTGATCAGTTTAGAATCAGTTATTCAAATTGTTAAAATCTTTTTGGTACGCGTTGCCATTTACAACCAAAAATTTATTTGATTCACAAACGTCTCATTGATAAAAAATTTACTAAATAATTTTGAAAATAATCTACACCAGATTAATTCTATGGTTACTAAAATCGAAAAATGAACTAACAAGAAACATAACATAGCTTCAGACTTGCTTTTATACTTTTACAAAGTTGCGTAACTTTGTAGGGTCAAAATACCTTACGATATAGTACACGCATGATGCCTATAAATTATTTTGTAACTTCAAAGTAAACAATTTTTGATTATTTATCTAAACTTCAGCTTAGAAAACTGTGTAATATGTCTCAAATGTTTCGCTGTTTTGTTTCTTTTTTCTTTGATATATATTTCGTTAAAATATTACTTCACCTTTCCGGAAATGTAGCATTATTAACGGTGCAATATCTTACGTGATTCGCAACGTGTTATTCTACTTTCATTATTTAAAAAGTTTTTCTTTTAAATCTTTTTTGCTTTTAAAGTAAGAAATAAACGAGTTACTATACGAACATTGCAAAAATAAGCGTGCGAAAGTATGTGATACCCATCAGTGGAGGGCGTGGGGCGACAGAAGCCCCAGCTTTGGTTAAGAAATAAAAAATTCTAGAACTTCTTCAGGCGACCATTATAAATCCCTAACAACCAACC
This sequence comes from Trichonephila clavata, assembly GCA_019973975.1. Classification (NCBI taxonomy): domain Eukaryota; kingdom Metazoa; phylum Arthropoda; class Arachnida; order Araneae; family Nephilidae; genus Trichonephila; species Trichonephila clavata. The sequence continues at coordinate 89,824 of BMAO01030002.1, read as the reverse complement.
CTTGAAAAGAGAGAGGTGTTCACCAATCCCTCAGGACACCCCTTCCTACCTACCCCTTCGGCTTAATGACCTCGCGGCAACAGGCTGCAGCGGCGCCCTTGCACGAAAGAGATGTCCCGCTAATAAATCGCAGCCCCACTTACAAGGAAGGGTTCTTTCTCTCTCTCGGCTTTTTTCTCTTCGTCTCAGTTCGAGGAACGCGGGGAAAAAAATCACCTGAAAGTTTTAAATTGAGACACCGATAAGTTTTTTTCCCCTTCTTCTCCTTCTCCGCCCCTGCATTTTTGGGAGCATGTTCACCTGCGCCCTGGTGTACGAAGTAGGAAGAAATATAAATTAGGAGACATGAACACGTAACGCTTTTACGATCCACACGCGAGGCCGGGATCGTAAATTTCGGGGCGGAGCCTAGCGGCGCCCTTTGCGCTGGGAAAGAAGCCTAGAATAAATAAGAGACGTGAGAGTTCCAGTTTTTCCGTATCTCCGATATCGGATAGCGGCGAGAGAGATTTACAGCCGCATCTTGGGGCTGGGGAAGAGGGCGTGGGGCGCACTGTTAGTTAGTTGGGGTGGACCTCGTCACGCACCGAAAGAAAAGAGCACGTCCTGATTTGAGAAAGTAGTTCCTAGTCGATCTTTCGGTTGAAATTAATTTCAAATTTCCTTTTGGCTGCTTGAAACATCAGTTTATTTTGCATCATATTTTTAATACGGAGTTAAGTAATAATTGAAAGTTGTTGAGATGGGGTTGAATTTCAATTAATTTATTTAAAAATTTACCATTGTGAAAATAATCAATTGTTTGTAACACGAATTAAATTCAGATGAACGATCGAATTTCTTTGATCTTATTTCTATGTCCATGTTAGTCAAGTGGTGTACGAGTTTGTGACCGGAGTGTCGCGTGTTCCTGTCCTCTTGACACATAAAACAACGTGGTGTAGAGTGCTAATCCACGTTAAAAGCTTTTGAAGCTCAATATCTTCTCAGTGGTGTTGTGCGGTAGTTTAGAGATGGAGGTGCCAGCTTAGGTTTCGTCCTCATCGTTTGCCCATGGTTCAAAATTACAAAGTCCATTGTAATAAATAGGCCTATTGTTGCTTTACAGGTGATGTCAATATTCACTCCCTCACTCAACAAATTTCTGAAGAATGATATTCTAGTTCCATAAGTTCGTTTGTTTTTAAAGACTAACCCAAATGGAATTTATCTATATGTAAATATAAATAATTCAATCTTTTGCAGAAAACGTTTAATCAACGAAACATATGTTGTTGCTTATGCCACCTGATCGACAGTAACATCAGAACAAGATCCACGAAATTCATCACGGCTAAGGGCTAGAATCTTACGCCTGTCGTTAGCCTAAAAATTGAGCCCCATGAAGGTGACAGTACGATTTTGCTCGGTACAACACGATAGATGGCGACGCCATTCGGACCCACTGATTTAAAGAGCACGTACTCCGTGTGTACTCGACAGGTATTTGGTGGCATCGGGCATCGAACCGAGGTTTTCCGGTCTGGAGTCCGATGCTCTAACCACTAGGCTAACCACAGCCCAAAACATATATTTTAAACCATTGAAAAATCAATTCTAAGAAAAAATACATAATGTTTTTTTCGCGCATTGTAGTTAAAATATTTTCAAATACATTCTATTAATATGTAAGAAGGTTCGGGTTGTTTTTTGATTATAGAATCTTCTTATTTCTGTTTGTGAAGAGAGATACTACCCCATTTGGTTTCAAAATGTATGCAGACATTTTTCTGAGAGTATCTTGATTTGCGTTAGTTACCAATTACTGAATCACTAACAAAAATAGGCATACTATTCTTTTCAAGATAAATTTGTAAAAAAACAAATTTACAAGCTTGTGGTTACGAAACACACTTCGATAATGTTTCTTAAAAATTTTGACTCTGTATAACCAATAAAATTTCAGAATTACATGAATAAAAAATAATTACACAAACAATAAAATGCATATAAACACCGAACAAAAGTAGTACTAACCGATTATTCACCGCCCTAGATCATCAATGTTAAGTTTCTAATTTATAGGGTAGGATTGGAAAATACAAAATAAAAATAAGCAGCGATTGTGCAAAATGTTTTCAGAGATAATTATGTACTGCAAAGAGTAACCAACTCTCTTACACGAGTCTTTGTACTCTTACATTGAGGTTATCACACTTCACATCAATACACAAACATCATCTATCAAATAAGAAAATGGAAACAGTGGTATCAGCATGGTAGTTTTTAATCTTTCGCAGTATGAAGTGTAGTGAATAGTAGTTAGTGCGATAGAGTTTTATTAACGTCAATATCTAAATCATCGCAAGTCGCACTAAAACATGCTGTTAGTGATGTACACGTACCTCGTGTTTCTGAACAATGGTCATGGGACGAGGAGGACAACTTAACTGACACCTCTGTATTCTAACTTCAACTCCAAGCCAACGTTATTATAGATTTACGACACATTTAACGTGCAACCCTCCTATAAGGTAGGTCTTCATTGACACCAGAGTTCGATCTCATGACACACCAGCCAGTGTCTTTTATAACTTCCCCGGCGCCCTACGCACTTCAAAATGTTAGTCCCCCCCCCTCCCTCTATTTCCTGAGTATTCTACCTCCTTCAGTTTTTATCGCCAATCATGTGGCCGAGGTAGCCAAGTGGTCTAGGCATCGGACCGTGGCTAGCGTGTCATGAGTTCGATCCCAGTACCACTGAAGACCCGCCGTGTAGGGGAGCGGTGCACGTTAAATCTGTCGAGAGCTTAAACGTCGTCCCGTTGGTGTGGTGTGATAGTTAGGAGAGGGTTGCTAGCTCAGGTGTCGTCCGCGTCACTTGACCAAGGTTCAAAATTACGCGGACCGTCCCCAAAAGCCATCGTGTAGCTGAACAGTGGGATGTTAATATTCACTCACTCACTCAATCGCCAATCATTTCTTACGTTACAGCATCACGAACCACCCACCTTTTTCCAACTTAGTACATTATGTATGAACTGTTTTCAAATTATTAATTATCATTTTTTCATCGCGTTACTATCTTCAGAGTGGTGATACGCTCTATATAATTCATTTTTTTCTTTTTTTTCGCCCTCCAATTTTTGGTGCCACCAATATTTAGCGCTCTACGCATGTGCCTATCCTGCCTTAGCCTAAAAGCTATCCTGGCATAAGCCACGAGTTTCGTGATCATGTCCACTAGACCACCATGGATATGGAGAGCTAGTACTATACTCAGGTGTGAGTGAGTGAGTGAATATTAACGTCGCACTGTTTTAGCTACACGAAGGCTTTTGGTGACGGTCCGCGTAATTTTGAACCATGGTCAAGTGCACGAGGACGACACCTGAGCTGGCACCCCCTCTCCTAACTACCACACCACACCAACGGGAGGACGTTTGAGCTCTCGACAAATTTAACGTGCATTGGACCCCTACACGGCGGGTCTTCAGTGGTACTGGGATCGAACTCAAGACACGCTAGCCATGATCCGATGCCTAGACCACTTGGCTACCACAGCCACGTACTATACTCAGGAAATTACTACTTAGTAGTCTGAATGTCAATGAAATCGTTCATCATTTTCTCAGTGATCTTTTATACACATAAATCTAAATCAATGCTTGTTATTCAATTTTTTTTTCAAAGAAGGACAGTAATGCGGTTAAAATTAATACTTATTTTTTTTCCACAGAGGCTTTGAACAGATGATTGTACATTTTGACTTTTATCAGTCTGGTTGACCATTCTGGCGCGTAACAACTGACCCTTAATCAATGCGTCAATGTAGCACAGAAGCAACAAGATCAGTGAAGGGGTGAGTGGCTGGAGGATGAATGTCTCAGAATGAATGAACGCCCTTTAATAGAGGCTGCAGATGCTACGAAACAAAGTTGACTTTTTTTTCTTTGGTCTGTTCGATCCGCTTGGAGGAGAAACCATCCATTTTGCCCAGTGAGCAGACGGGATTTTCGACGTAATACCTTCATTGGGTGTGATAAAAAGTTCAAAGCCACCCGGTTTCTTCTGAAAAGTTGGTTTCGAAATTGCTGTTTGCAGAAGAAAAGCATTTTTTCCCCTTTCAATAGTGTCCTCATATCTTAAGATTTTCCGGGCAAGAAATAGGATCCGAGAGACTGCTGGCTGTTGTTTTAAAGCAAAGTTCGCCGTTTGTTTATTCGTTGAATTGATTTTTATACTTTCTAAGAAAAGGGTATCATCAATGTTATTTTTTCCTTGCATGCATTATTTATATTCAAAAATACGTTAAGTAATATTTCCTTTAAAATAAATAAGCTCACTTAATTAAAAAATTACACAATTTTAAGCATAACATTAATTTACTCTTAATAGAATGCTATATAATGAGATGTGGACTGACTTATAGCTTGAATTTCTGTTAATTAATTTCGGAGTATATTTTGCTTTTAAACAGTCAAATTTTTCTATTTAAGTTTCCGAGTAATTTTTAATGCAAATAATTTTTTTAAAAATATATTCAAAAATTCTACTTTTTATTTATGAAGTACTATTTTATGTTGCTGTAATGGTATCAAATCGAGATCCACGAGATACATCGTGGCAAGGGGCTAGTTTTATGCCTGTAGTGAACCGTAGCTTTGAACACCATGCTGGTGACTGTACGATTTGGCTCGGTTCTACCTCAATTTTGAGAATAAACACCATGGAGGTGATTAGGGATCCTTCACCTTTCTTCCCTTCAAACTAACTTCATGAGAGAATTTGCGTTTTGGAGTACCCCCATGCCGCAAAGGCACTATACACTTACAAACCTCCATGCGGTATTCGAACCGCTACAACACAACAGTCAGCTTCCCTAATTACTATACTGGATGGACTGCTCAGATCCATCTTACAGAGTATATCAACGTTTTAGATTATGTTAATCGAAACAATTCACTGAGTATCATTGGTTGATTTTCTAATATCACGTTTAGAAACAAAATGAATGCTTTCGACAACGATCTGTTAATTCATGGTGACGGCCTGGACCGCAGCCAACGCCTAAGAGGACACCTAGGCTCCCCCTCCCCTTTTTTTTTCGCTACACAACGCCAAAAAAAGGGAACCTTCACCCTCCACAGAATTAACCTGCACTAGCTTCTTACATAAAGGATCTTAATAGATTCATAACAATGCACAAACAGCTCTAGCTGCCTGAGATTCTCAAAAAAAAAAAAAAAAAAAAAACGAGATGGCGAGAATGATTACTAAACGACCACTCCAAGGAATGAAAAAAATGATCCTGAGAATTTACAGAAGTAAACCTATAAATTAAGGCGACAAAAAAAATTACGAAAAGGTAGATAATTTATTTTTTTTATGAAATAACTCAATTTATAAATTAAATGCATTGATTCGGAGAGCATAGGCAGTTTGCTTAAAAATATTTAAAATGATATTACAATAATGAAATCATGAATAGGGATCTACATGAGAATATATATATATATATATAATGTTTTAGGGAGCCTAAAATGAATTTGAACTAATGAATTGTAATTTTAAAATATTTCATTCGATGCTTATTTTAAATAACTTTATAAACACCAGACAAAATATTTTGTCATTCCAAGTAAAATATGTGAGAATAATATTAAAAGTTAATATTTGAAATTTTCAGCTTGATTTAGTTATTTAACATAACACAGAATAATAATATATACAATCGACTCTCAATAATTCGAAGTTAAACAGACCAATGAAAATTTTCGAATTATCAAGACGGTAGAAAAAAAACTCCCAAAATACACGAAGAGAAATTTTTCTCTAACACATCAAAATTTGAAATTATGTAATAAAACAACAATTGTACATATGTATAAAATTACTTTAAAGTATTTTTAAAAAGTGCATATTATACACAGTATAAATACACTGCTGGCCATCGTAAATGCAACACCAAGAAAGACAAGACACAGCACAACAAAATTTATTTTGTACATAACATGTTAACCAAGTATCAAATGATTAAATTTATAGACTTCGGTGAAGTGTGGTACCTGCCACAATCAGTAGCCAGAGTAGCCGCCATTGGTGGAGATCACCTCTGCCACACAACTCGGCATTGATTCAAAGAGACTTTGGATGTGTGCTTGGGGTACAGCAGACCAAGCAGCTTCCACACGTTGCCAAAGTTGATCTGGTGTGGCAGCTGGGGGTGTAATCTGGGTCAATCGTTGAGCAACCTTGGACCACATGTTTTCTATCGGCGAAAGATAAGGAGAGCGAGTCGGCCAGGGAAGTAATTCAATATGGTGATTGACGAAGAACGTTTGGACAATGCGTGCCAAGTGTGGTCGCGCATTATCCTGTTGAAATATGGCTGTGGCCAAGCCCTGAATGTAAGGAAGGACAACTGGTTCCAACAACTCGGAGATGTAGCGCTGGCTGTTTAAAGTACCGGCAATCCGTACTAGAGGAGGGCGAGATTAATATTCAATACCACCCCATACCATAATACCCGGTGCATAACGCATGTGTTCCGCATCCTCACTCCACGGTGTCTCCAGACTCGAATCCGACCATGGTGGTGTTGCAGACTGATGCGTGACTCGTCAGTAAAGACAACTTCATTCCATTCTGCCAACCACATCCTTCTTTCATCGCACCATTGGCGGCGGAGACGTCTGTGGTTCTGCGTCAAGGGTAGACCAAGCAATGGGCGTCTTGCGGACAGACCACTCTGCTGTAAACGGCGTCGAATGGTACTCGCAATACTGAATCATGCGTTACAGACTCAATGTGTTGTGCTGTGATTCGAGATGTGACTGAGCGATGCGTTACTGCCATGCGCACAATTTGCCTATTCTCACGTGAAGTGGTGCACTGATGTCGATGCGATCGACCACATTGGTCCGTCGTACCCTCCTGCATCCAAAGATCATATATTCGAATTATAGTTGTTTGCTTTCGTCCAACACGTCTACCGATTTCCCTGAAAAATAATCCACAACCTCGGTAGGCCACTATCCTTCCTCTGTCGAACTCGGATACTTGATCAAAAGCTGATCGCTGTTTTCAACGAGACATAACTGATCGTTTTTTGAAAAAACCACAAGAAAAACACAATTGCCGAACTGGAAATCGTCGAAATCTCCAAGCCTTAAATATCGCTTTGAGGTGGATCCACAGGCGTGTGTGATGCGTGTCTGCACTGAAATTCTTATCATTTGCATATCTCACCTCCGCTAATGCATGTTGTATATTTCATGTTATTTGCGTGCTTCCTTCAGGGTGTTGCATTTACGGTGGCCAGCAGTGTATTATACTTAAGTTAAAAATCATGTATTAAAATAATACGTTCAATACATGCATACACAATCCTACGCATTTCGTCTTCACAATAGCGGACCATCCTTTCTGAATAATTATGTAGTAAAGCCATGTGTTAAATGAAAGATACGGACGGCTTACAACAGGTGCGGTTCGTCTATTGTCCACTTGAAGGAAAGCATTGAAAGTGTCTTTTCGCCTGAGGAATAGTTAGTAGACAGATGGTCACCAAATGGGAAACGTTTCAGGTAAGACACGCAGAGACAATACAACACAAAACATGTAAGTTCCAAACTTTTTTTCTACAGAACTCTACATGGTAGTGAGAGTTGGAATTGTCGAGAGTTTCATAAGATAACTTCGAATTATCGCGTGTTGTAGTCGGTCTAGCCCCAGATTTTACTTCTAAATATTGAGTGTACCGAAATGTATTGTTAAGTTCGAAACATCAAGAGTTTTTCTAGGGACTGAGCATATACTTAAAATTGTCGAGAGGTTCGTATTAGCGAGGGTTTGAATTATCGAGAGTGGACTGTAATTAGAATAAGGAAAAACTCAGAGGAATAACGCTTAGTACACTCTCGCACAGTACTAATCCCACTGTTGTAAGGTTTGTAATTCGAGTATCGCATTTCATTCAGTACCGATTGATTCACTATTATACGGCTTGGAATGATTTTGAGCCAAATGTTGCCATTAAAATAATACAGCCCAAATGAATGGTACTTATTGATCAAGCAGAAAAACTAATGCATGCATTTGTACAAACTTGATTGCTGAGAAAGGTGACACGTTGAGATAACTTATCCTCAGTTATTAAGATAAGTTATCTCAGCATTGCGTGCGCATTGGTGACTTACTCAAGTCAATTGATTCAATCTTTTTTTCAAAACATTGTGTATAAAACAACTCGTCGACTCAATTATAATAAATGAAAAATTTGCAAACGTTGTGAAACTGACATGTTTTAGACTTGTCGTTTCACCAGTCTAAAACATGTCGTAGGCTACCAGTGTCGTGAAATGTATTTAAATAGACACTCAACTTCTTGACGATAAATCTCTCGCTTGCATAGAAGAAAAACATACCATTATGAAGTAAATGAAAATAAGGAAATTGATAAACAGAAAAAAGTACCTTACTTTCAATAATCTTAAGGAATGACTCGGTGCCATTGGAAGATCCCGTAAATCGAAAAAATAATCCAATTTTTTTTTAAAAAAAAACTTTTAAAAAGGTAAATTTTTTAAAAATTGTATTTTGTGTTTTCACATGTGTATAAAGAAAAAAAAGTTAAATAGATTAAAACGCTGCTTTGTTTTTCATTTTACAAACACTATTAATTGTTAATATATTCCTGTGAAAATAGTTTCAATCAGTGTGGGTTCACTTTATAAGGTACTTTCAGTGACCCCTTTTAGAAGTCGGAAGTGAAGTATTTCCGTAATTGTTTGTTGCCACGGTAACCTAGTGGTTATGGTCACGAACTTATGGCCGGCATGTCATGGAAAACAAGTCGTGTAGAGAGGCTAATTATTGCATGTTAAATTTGCTGTGTCTCTACATTCTCCCGTTGGCGTGGTGTACTAGTTTGGAGAGGGAGTTCCAGATCGGGTGTCGTCCTTTACACATGACTGAAGGTCAAAATCAAGAGGTTCGTTGTCTGCAGCTCTCATGTTGCATTACATTAATATAGCTCTCCCTCCCCTGTAATTGCTTTCAAATAAGGAAATTCGATGCTAAAAGTAATTAAATTCCAACTACACAATTTATTATAGTTTAATGATATTCTCTCTGATTCTATTTGTTACCATTAAATTTAGCAATCTCATTATTTTCTCAATTTAAAATTAAATGAATTTTAATTTTGATATAAATGAAACTAGAGCGAATTTAAAAGATGAAAGTAACTTTTTAGTGCATATATTTTCCCTAAGTATGATGGAGGCTCTTAAAAGCGTGAAATGAAAAACATCCGCAATTTTCCAAGATCATGAAAATTTTAAGTAGTTAAAATCGCATATAATTACGTGAACTTATTTATTTTAAGCCAAACAATGTACCCAGAGAACAATTTGCGAATTAAATTGGTTTGAAATTTCCTTCTATATATAGCAACACAACACAAGCTTTCTTTGTTAAAAATAACTACCGCATCTCTGGGGCTTAATATGCGTTATTAGATATAACTTAGGATTTAAATTTACATAAATAAAAACATATATTTTGACCATTTAAGTGCATCACGTTTCCCCTTAACAGCGGATCATTATTTTGATGCTGCATCAAAGAATGGGGCACTGGAAAAAGTCATTAAAACCTTGACTTTTAAGAGCGAAATGCATTTACGCGTAATAGGCTGAGTGATTTAACTTAAGTCCTGCCCCCCTCTTGCACGGATTTAACAAGAAACCCTAAGTAATGGGACTTTTGAAATTCATCTTGCGCGAGAAAGCTCTCTCTTTCTAGGTTTTTAATCGACGAAAATTTAACTAGGGATGGGGGTGAGGGGAGAATATAGGGGGTGTCCCATGAACTCGTCTGCGTCGCGTTTCGTAACGATCATTGCATTTTCCTACTTCTCGTAAACCCCACAATCTGACGCTGCGTAAACTCTCCTTTAAAACCACCCCAACTACTCGAATCATTAAAGGAGCTGAATGGGGACGCTTTTCTTTGGTGTGTGTTGCCCGGGCCCTCTAAACGTTAATAACTCGAGCCGTTATGAACGTTTTCCCACGGGCTGACGGAGGCTCTTAATTGCGGTTTTCATTTTCTCGCCTCCGGGACTCAACGAAAATTGGTTTTTCCGAGACGAAAACATCTCTCCCAGGGTGGATGAAGAAGTCCTTTAGGGGGACAACAGAGAAAAGCAGTTTCAAAAATATCCATTCCCCACACCGATCCCTTTTTCCTTTTGTGGCTTCATAATTATCTTCCATCTTCTTCTTCTGGGATAAGGGGGTGGAGGGGGGTGCTTTCACAATGGCCGCCATTACCGGCATGCGTGATTTTTCCTTTTGTGGGAGATTAAGGACGCAGCTCATTTCGGGGCCAAAAATCGAACTCCTCTTATTACCGACTAGGTCCTTAATGGAGACTGCAGAAATCTCTTCAACTTCAACTTCTTCCTGAGCCCTTGTGCCACGGATATATATCTACTCCAATCGAGAATATCGTCTGGCGGAAATTGAAAACTGAGCCCCGGTGTTGGCAACGCATTAGACGGCAGGGAGGGGGTACACGGGAAGAAAAAGGTTGCGGTGGGGGTTAAGAATCATCATATAACGCAATTAACTTGGCGGCTGTGAGGCATAATTTGATGCTTCGATGAAGAGAAAGAAAGCCTCATTCTCAGTTTTCTTTCTCCTTTTTCTTATTTTCGTTTCATCTCGTGTTCATTTTACGTCCTGGTAATGCGTTTCGTTCCCTGCCTTCTATAACACTATAATGAGTTAATAGCGAGGCCATGATGATGAAATTTTCTATTTTGGGTTGATGATCTATTTTCGACACAATTTAATCCAGGAATGATCTCCTCAACATCATCGGAACCGAAGGCTTCTACATAAAGATACGGAGTGTGAGCCCGGTTTCTCTGAAGGAAAATTAAATAAAATGCTTTTTCTGTTTCAAATAAAATTGTATTATGCAAGAAAGACTCAATTTATGTATTTAAATTTATGTTAGGCTATTAAAGTTTAAACTTAGTTATAGATTTATGTAAGGCAATGACTGGCATAGCTAGTCCTGAGGGGGGTATTTAAATACCATGGAGGTCCTCTTTTGAAGCCCCTTAACCTTTAACGGTTTTTAACTTACAGATTTCGAGGCCTCTAATGACTGGGGGCTTCGTATCATTGATATGGTGGTAGGTAAGCCCTGAAGGTGATTGAAGTTAAAATATATGTAAAGCTATTAATTAATTAATTATTTTACAATTTTTTTTAACGTCACAGTGTTAATGAGTGGAAAATTATATATTGGTTTAAGTCTGGTACAGACATATGTCGACTTAAATTATTTGCTGCTGTATCATATTTAGCATTTTTTTTAATTTGACATAAATCAGTATTTGCAGCCAAACGTGTCTATATCTAATATTGATTGATTGTCTGAAACAGAGAGCGCTTTTTGAAGTAAGAATTATTGGTGATGAATCTCGTAAGTTTTAGCCATGGTCAAGTAAAGAAAACGACATCAGAGAGCTGACATTCAACTTTCCAAACTCCCTGGCCATGCTAATGTGAAGTCTTTGAGCTTGGAAAGATCTAACGTGCAAAAACGTTTTCTACACAGTGGGACTCCATATCTTAGAACTTTGAGAATAAATATTATAAAGAGAACTTTACCATTATATATTATTTATATATTATAAGTACACAATTCATTTAGAAATGCTTTGAGATCTACTTCCACCAAATTTTAAAAGGGGTAGGTAGGTAGAGACTATCCCTTTTTTTAAGTAGTTTACAGAGAAAGAATTTATATAAAATATTTCATTTGAAGAAGGTCAAAGCATATACACAGGTTTCATTGAAATAAGTTAGTTTTCTTTTTTAATGATGCCTAGAAAATATTGCTTCAAATACATGCATATTTCATCTCCAATTGAATTATACACGCGTACATATTAAGCCATCTAATTTTATCTTCTAACTGTGAGCACTTTATAACAACCACTAGAAATAGCTGAATTAATTTAAATAGAATATTTAACCCATCTGCATGGTTATTGGCTATTGGACATAAATTATTTCAGAATAACAGTCCCTTATTTTCTTTATAGAGCATTACTGAATTAATGCATATGCGAGGTACACATGTTTAATTTTTAGATAGTAAAAAGGAAGTCGGACTAACGAGATAATTCAATTCTAATTCACACGAATTCAGTTGTATGGCTAAGAATCTGAATGATTGTCCGTTTCAAATTTAAACTACGTATTTGATGGACCTGAAGAGAAGGGAGTTTCTAAAGAGAAAATGCACATGCAATGAACAGGACCCTTCTTCTCAATTATAAATAAATCGATCCGCTTGTGTTCGCTATCACTCCAATATCAAACGTCGGTGACCTTCCTCGTCTAATTAGCAGAACCGCAGCGAATCCCCTTTAGCTTTCCTCTGCAGGAAGCTGTTCTAAATTAAAGCGGGAGCCATTTAAAACATTCAGAACGAGTGAAGGGAAGCAATGTTAATAATCCAGCAGCGGCAGCTTTCCCGGAAATTCCTAATACCTAATTCGGAAATGAGGTGGGTCTCCAGAAAGACGTTGCTCACGTGGAAACCCTGAGAAAGACATCATCCAGAGAGGTTATACACCTCTCTTGCAGAGTAGTTTCACGCCGTTTTGATAACCAAAGTACGAATTTGAGCCTATGGGATATTTTGAGAAAATTTTCAGGTTTAAGAAATACGCCATTATTATGGATTTATTTTGTCGATTTATGCCTGACATGTGTTCTGATTATTTTTATGTACTAATTATTTTCTTAATTTTTGTAACGCATTATTTTTTTTAATTTTTGTCAAGTAAGTCTCCTTCATTTTAGTTGATTAATTATAGTATTACAAACAAATTTCTAAAGAATTTCCACTACAAGTGTTTTATTTAACTGAGCATTCGACAGGGATTTTAGAATAATATCGTAATAGTCACGGGTGATTCTAAAGTCTAACAAATAATATATATCACAGGGCTATACCAAAATGGATCATTTGCTTCTATATTACATTTTTACAGCCAAAGCACTAGCCATTTGTCAAGCATAAGATGAATTGCTTGAATGAAACAAAAAAATTCTAACGTTCCACTGATAGATGATCTGTTTCATTTCCATTGAAAAATCACTCGATCCACTCCCGGAATATTATTCAAAGATTTGCTTAGTAAAGATTTCAATGTTTCATTATAATGGTTTTATTTTTTTTTAATCCTGGGATATTCGAAAATCTTTTTGGAATGCACAAACGGATAAACTTGTAAGATTTAAAATGGAAAGAAATGTGTATATCAACTGGATTGTACCAAAAGACAAATATCGAAATGAAAAAAGAACAGAAGAGATATTGGAGGATCATAAAAAAATGATCATTTCGTGAGGACTTTTACATAAATTTAATTTACAGAAAAATGCCATTTGCAATGCTTGCAATTGCATAAATAATTTAGAGCACATACACATTTTTCATATTCATACATATTTATATTATATGTATGTGTGTGTGTGTGTCTGTGAATATATGTCATATTCCTGGCGAGTGGTAAGGATTCTTATATAATTAAATCATTATTTATTTGTTGTTTGTTGCAATGATTAGGCTCTTCGATTTTCATTTGTATAATAGTGTTTATTACATGCAGATACACACAAACATATATGAATAGCACAAGAAAGGAAACACATAGCACAAAGAAAACACACAGAAAATAATACACACATAGCAGCTGCAGCCCATTACATGACGAAGGACAAAGAGCAACAGAGAGAATTATTCAAATATCTTCTTATATACAGGGAAAAACAGCGAAATTCAGTCATATGTTTAGGCGAAGAGAATAATTAGTTATATTTATAGAAATGATATCAATGTTTAGGGAATATTAAATCCTGGTTAGTCAAGCTCACGAAAACAATTAAATATCTTGCATTTCTTAAAATCGCCAATAAATCTATCAATAATTCAAGGTCTAAAGAATCAGTAATAATATACAACAGTAATAAATATATCAATATAATGCTTTAATGGTATAGGAAAAAGATAAATTAAGGCGCATTTCTTAATAGGGTATTAGGATTTATGAATTAGATATTAATAATAGATTCGAATTATGAGTAGATATAAATTTAAGTTATATGTATATATACTTATATGTATATATACGATTGACCTGCAATGCAATATCGCTTTCAGAGAGATTTAAAAAATAGCAATTAATTAACAAACGCTTAAGGCTTTCTATAGATGATAAAGTATATTGATATTTATTAAGCTACAACGTAATTTCGCTTTAAGGGATATGTTTTTTGTTGCTGCTCCGTATCCTACATCAATAAACAGTTACAAATCAATTAAATAAAGAAGTTGAATGTAGGAGCAACATATAAAATCTCAAACTTTATTAATATTTGCTCTTATTATTTTTTTCTCAAAATATCTCTCAAATCTTTCAAAATTCGCGAGGATTTTGAAGGGTTCGCCCCAGCTTTTAAACAAAATTAGTGAGTTTGAGCATGAGGTGCCACCTACCATTATATTGGATACACCATTTAGCAATATTCTTTGATTTGAGGAAAATAATCAACGGGCTAAAATACGTAAATATACTTGCTTATTGTACGACATACACTAGACCCATGGTGATTTTTTAAATGTTTTAATTTAAATTCATTTTTTGTGGTTTTATGTCCTTGACTTCTTTAGTAAGTTACTTATTATTTTCAATAGATACTTATAATTTATAGATATAACATCGACTGGCGACACGTTTTTGAATGTTTGTTAATATGAGCATTGGAGATATTATCCAATAAAATAAATTCGTTCCAAACACAATGATATAAGATTAAATTGAAGTAAGATTTGATCAAAAATACATGTTTATACTATTATCAACCAATATATATTTAAAATGTTTTCTGAGTGTTATCATGCTCGGTTTCGTGATTTTCAAAATAATAAGTATCTTTTAAGATATTTCATTTGAAATTAGAGATGCACTTTATTGATTAATCAATAATCAATAACCAGATGGAAAAGAACAAGTATATTACAAAGTTTTATTTATAAAGCATAAAGTAAAATATGCTAGTTATTAAGAGAAAATGACTGTGTGTGTTAAATATCTTATTTTAGTTAAAGTTTGAAGAAAACCGAAGAATTCTTTGCTAAGAAATGAAGACTTATTTTGCAAATCTAACAGTTTCATGTTACACAATTAATATAGATTTAATTCACAAAAATAAAAAAAGGTTTCTTAGAAATCCAAATGCCCCGCATAAATACGGCAACCTCTTTAACGGTTTAACTCAATTTTTTTTAAAAAAAAATCATGGCTACAATTAAACATAGAATAAAATTTAGCACTATTTCTTGTGACCAACTTTTGAAACAACCATTCAAAATAACACGCTAAATTAAGAATTAAAAACGTTATTATCTTTCGAATTAACCAAAACAAGGTGGGCTAGAATAAGAACTTTACTGAACCAAAAATTTGCCAAATTTGGCTTGTGTCTTATATTTTATTTCAACCAATTTACGTTACTTACGAATATAACAATTCAAAGCATTTGTTTCCCATTCCTACATGAGAAATCTGAGAATTTTTTGCTTTAAATAGAAACCAAATTCGTGAAAAAAAAGGAAGGGGGCGAACGATATTTCCGTCAAAACAAGAGGTTGTTGCAGGTGCCTTCCGTTCTCCCCTAATGACTCCCAGGGGTGACTCTGATCTCGTTAGCCCAAAGTATGATGAGCTTCTGCTGGAAGACCGATCGCATCTGCTGCAATTAGATCCTGTTACGAGTCATTAAACCCCCCTCACCCCCCCATTCCCATGTTTTCCTTCTATACGAGACGCGGTAAAAAAGATAGGTATACACAAACTGTTATTCCAAGTCTCTACGAAAGTGTGATAGTTTTTGACCCCCCGATCCAAAGGAGGGAGAGTCCCCTGGAGTTTGAACAGGATCAGGAAAGGAGGAGATGTATGGTTTCAAGTCGTAGCTTTTTTTTTCTTCTTTTTCATGAAGTAAGGAGTGCGAAAAGGAGGATCGACTTGCTATGTTCACATGTCATTATTTATTTTTTTTTTGTCTTAGGTGCTATCTTCAGGCTTTAATTATTGTTATTTCATGCTGTTCTTTTATCTAGGAATAGCAGAAAAGAGGAAATGCTGATTGTGAAGAAATAATTCCGGAAAGTACTGGGTATTCGAGACGGTTATGTAATGCTCCCAAAGAAAAACAGTTCAAATTACTTAAAACGAAAAGTAAATACATGATATTATAAATGTTGTTTTTTTTAAAAATACCCTCGTGTGTATATATGTATGCAAAAGAATATTTGTAATGTTTTTTTTTATAAATCGGTAATAATTTTCTAAAATTTGGGTGTTTTTACTATACATTATTTTCGTACTGTACAGCGATATACTTTACACATGTAGCTTTGTCAAACTTTTGTTTATTCTTAAATTTAAATTGTGATAAAGAAAATAATAGAAAAAAGCGAATGGAGTTTTGTATTCCTCTTTTTTTTCTCATATTTCACTTTTTAAATGAATTAAATTTTAAGTTATTTCTTCATAAATTTTTTAAAGGGTGTTTTATTTTAAATAAAGTAAATGTTTTTATTTTATAACATCATTGTGTCTGAATTTTGCTTTCCTTTACGTCACACACTAAAGCAACACAAAGACTGTTGGCGACGGAAGTCATAATCAAAAAAAGTATTCAACTGAAAAGGATGACACCTGAGTCCAAACTATCACACCATGCCAACGGGTGGACTTTGAGCCTCAACAGATTTAGAGAGCATCTGCTCCTCTACACGGCGGGATTTTAATGGCACCAGAATTCCAGAACTCATGACTCCTCGGACACGAGTTCATGACCATAACCACTCATCTACTGCTGGCACAATTATATAGACATAAAATGTTAGTTCTGTCATTTAAAATGAAATTAAAAGGAGTTGATTGATTGATTGTTTATTAACCCCTTCGGGACGAACGTCGCACCTGTGCGCCAGCACGAAACAACGCCAGAGGACGAGTGTCGCTTCCCTGCGCCGGCATGAAACACCGTCGGAGGCCTAGCGTCACGTATCTGCGCCACTCATTTGAATATTTTTTAAGCTCAGCTTTTTGGCAATAGATGGCATTCTATGCCCATAAAATTTGAGATACATGGAGATCTGACCTTCTACTCGAAAACGTTACCTACTTACACGTGGTTTTTGTTTTATAAACATAAGGGGAAAGGAATGTTTCCGAATTGAGTGCCTTACGACCTGATCTTGAAATGTACTTGTGGTTTATGTTTATAGTGAAGATGAGAGATTTATTTTCGCTAAAGCATTTGATTTGAGTTTTCAGTCTAGTTTTTTTTATGGATAATTAGATCTGGTAGACAAAATAATTGTCTTTTTTTCCTTACTTTTTTTACATAGCCAACTTTTACAAATGCTTACAATTAAATGAACAGAAAGTGGCTGAAGCAAATAAAGTTTTTTATACGAAATATATGAAGCATACGCCGTTCGAAAATATACAGAACAATATTAAACAACGCATTCATATTTCCGTATTTTTATGGATTTAGTCTTAACTACACAAAACCCTCCGGCCTGTGAGAGACACTCGCGATAGAAACCTCCGGTCCTGGTGGTACGCAAGCGCTTGCGTCCTTCGTCCCGAAAGGTTAACGTCGTATTATGAAGCTACTCAAGGACTAATAGAGATAGGCGTTATAGTTCCGAACCCCTGTAAAATGACGAGGATGAATTTCTACACTCTGCATTTCACTCTTATTGTGATTGGTAATGTAATAAATCTAAATACTATTAACATTAACAGAATGCGAAAAATAATTTATATTTCATTTAAAGAACACTTCCTGTGCTTAATAAGTTATCTGTGGGAACCCGGTTTGAGAGTGCGCTACTATGTGTGTCACGGAAATCGAGTGATTAAGAGTATACTCGGAAATCTCCAGTGTCAATGTTAAAGTATTAGTATAAAAAAATGCGTTTATTTTATAAAATTTGCAATTTTATTACTAATAATTATTTACTTTAACATAAACATATATTATATATATATTTCTCGAAAAACGCAAGAAAAATTAAATACCTATAAAGTTATTTTTAAATAATCGGTGAAAATCAGCTTTCCGATTTTTGTCTTTGCAAATTTTAGGTTAACTCTCAAAAAACAATATCATCGCATATAAATAACGAATTTATACGCTGTTTCAGCCGGTGCATACGGAGATGCATATAAATTCGTCTTAATTTTTTTTCAAAATTTGTATTTATTTGTTTTACACCGGCCTGGCTCAGGATATTCTAAGCATTTTGAAATTTGAAAATGTTTTGCATTTCTCGAAAATTACGATTTAAATAGCCATTGGTCACTACTTTTTATGCGTCTAAATAGCCAATGGTCACTACTTTATACTCGTCATGACACAAATTTCTGCAACTTCTTCATGACGAGTATACTTGCCAATCACACAGTTTAGTGATTAATTATTAAAATGACTGTAATGAAATTTAACTATTTATGTCTTAAAAATATTACTTAATTTTTAAAAAAAATTATGTATAAATTAGTAGAAGTAAAATCACAAACTTCATCACATAGAGTAACTCTCTCTCTGATAAGTATTTTGCAAGATAAAATCCACTGTTACTCAATTATGTATATAATCTTTAACTTTACTTCCCATACTTATGACTCTTTTCAATCAATCGTTTTATGACAAAAATGCATTATAGTTTTATATTTTTAAGTCATCATTATTAAAAATAATTCTCCTTACAAATGTATTGTCATAATTGTTATTTTAATAAATCGTTAACAAAAGCTCTTTAAACAATTACTTTGGACCCCTTTAACTTACTAATTTAATTTCTAGAAAATAATTCCTGGTATTCTCTAAGTTTCTTATTTCCAAAACTGCGACTTATAATCATTAAATACTAATTAATTAATTCCTTCTTTAAAAAGCTTTATTCTAGGAATTGTTGTTCTACTAATAAGTAATCCCTTAATGAATGTCTTGCGCTACTCGCGTGTGGCTTTTGAACAGTAAAAGTTGCATTCTCTCCTTGCTTATTCGAAACAATTATTTTAAAATAAAATAGTTGTATTCCATTATTATTATCCTACAAATAGAGTGTGGGCATTGGACTATTTTTTTTATCATTGCCTTTTTTTTAACTGAAATAAGTCATTAAGAAGAATTTACCAATTCAGCAATCTTTTGCATATTTAGACAATTAGTTACACTTATCTCCTGGAATAAGTGCCATCATTTCCAGGAAAGAAAATAAAGCAATTAAAGATGATTAATGTTGTAGCATAGTAAGGAATGTTTTGGTTCGGAAGAACATTTTATTTCGGAAAGTGTTTAATTATATAAGTAAGCCTACATAGTTAAATTTAAATTTATTATGTGAAAGTTCCGTACTTCTGATTATATTCAAATAAAATATTTTCCTGTTTTATATATTTCAGAAGCATAGTTTTCTTGTAACTTAATAGTTTTAATGAAAAGAGGCATTTGTGAGTGAAATGAATAAACAGCTATTTTTAATTTTTCCTCTTACAAAACTTTTATTAGTTGCAGTGTATATATTTAATAATTTTTTTAAAGAAAAAGAAATAAGTTCTCTGTAGATTTTTCATTTAATTTACAATAGCACTGAATTAACTGTGCGCTTCATTTTTGTTAAATGTTATTTATGTATGATAAGTCATATCCTATACAATATGATACGAATCAAACATGTGATGCATTATGTCATATGTACACTCCTCGTTAAAATTAAAGAACCATGAGAAAAAATACGCTCACTAAAATAATTTTGCAACCGATGCTTAATTCTGAAATTATTTATTTTTATTAAATACAACTGAACAAACAATTGGGGGCGAATAATTGAGTAAAGAGAGGTAAAATATTAACAGAGATCTCTCAACATTTCAATACTCCTCTAAAGGTTCAGAGCCGATTTTTACTTAGTTACTTAGTTTTCTTCAATCAGTTGATAGCGTGCTCCAGACCACCAAGAACAAGTGCATCTGAAGACTGGTACTTGTCATTGTCGACTCAAAGAATAGTGAGTGAATATTAACGTCCCACTTGTTCAGCTACAAGATGGCTTTTGGGGACGGTCTGCGTAATTTTGAACCGTGGTCAAGTGATGTGGACGACACCTGAGCTGGCACCCCCTCTCCTAACTACAACACCACACCAACGGGAGGACGTTTGAATGGTCATTTTAAAAATTAATAGCAAAGCAACCCAACAAAATTAAAAAATTGAACATTTTTAGTACAGAATGGGCCTCGTTTGTGTAGTTCTTTGTAAATGTTTACTAATTTTTTCCGATTTTAGTAATAATAATTTTTTTTCTATTCTAAATTTTCAAATATTTTTCTTAAAGTGTGTACTAAATAAATCTAAAAACCACAAAAAAATCCTCATATCTTCATTTAAAAAAGAAAAAGTTGTCGCAAGTAGTCGGTTACCCTAATAGATAACAATCTAGAATATACACAGTCAAAATACTTTCAAACAGATAAAGCACTCAAACAGATAAAGCACCACCTTACTCACCCGACTAGAAGCCGATTAAGTATGTGTAGAATGCCTTAGTGAATTCAGTTTTAATGCATTAAATTCCTCGCAAAAGCTCCTTTCCGACGCCAAGGCTTGGCTAACTGTAAAATCGCGTATTTTTTATTGAAGTTTTTATTTTTTAGGGCTTGATTTTTAAGTTAATGCTTTCAAACTTCACACATTAATTTCAAAAACGAAGTACTTTTAAATAAAAAATATACAAAAATACTGTTTAAATTATTTCGCGCAAAGCGGCATTTTACGAAAATCACGGGAAAAAAATAAATCCGTAATTTTTAAGCAATTTTTTCAATCTTCGCACAGAAGCATGATGACATTATTGTACAAACGCAAAAAAAGTTTCGTATGATTATCTTACTAAATAACAAAGTTATTCAATGTTAATTTAAAAATTTTGACAATTTTTCGAAAAATCGTAAAAAAAAAAGTTTCAAGCATTTTATATTTTAAACGATTGGTTCTAAAAGAAAAAGGATTGAAGTTATTTAGTGTAGAGTATCGTTTTCATAACACGAAAATAAATTCATTCGTAACGATTTAGAAATAATTTTCATAAAAACGCCTCAATTTGTAAACTTTTTAAAAAAATCTTAAAAAATAGAAAATATCATTATTTTGTAAAAAATATTATACCATATCGTAGCGAAATAAATGATCTTTCCAATTCTGTAATTATTTTTTATCTGATTTCAAAAGCAAAAATTGGATGGCTATTTTAAAATGGTCGAAAAAGTGGGGATGTTCGCTCGGCCGAAACGAAATTGAAGTTTTGCCAAATAAACAACCCTCAGGAGTAAAACAATTAGTTTTAATTAATATCTTCTCAACTAATTGCAGTATCGGAATGAAAAATAGTTTACGTCCTATTTTCAGACCTACTGAATATACGCACAAAATTTCATAAGATTTGGTCTAGTCGTTTCGGAGGAGTTTGGCTACAAACACTGTGACACCAGAGTTTTATATATATATATATATATATATATAATTATTTTCTATTATTGAGACAGAAATTATTAGAACACTAAATATAAATGAGAAGCATACAAAAGCAGATATTGAAATTTAAAACAGACATTAGAATTTAAATGAAGACATTAGAATTTTAAAAAATATATTACAATTTTAAAAAATATAGATGCTGCAGTATTGTAAACATTACGGACTTAGATCAGCTCTTATGTATAAAATAGTTTACATAAAAGTGGGGTTTAACAATTTTTCTGGATAGCCAACCTTTCCACTTTTCGCTTATAATACTGAACAAAATCCTATTAAAAGAAAGGAATATGTAGAATTTCCAAATCCATTACAACAAAGAGGTAACTTACCAACAATTGCATTCAAAAAGTGAAATTAACAAATTATTCCCCGATTCTATACCCAATTAAAATTCAATGCACAATATTGGATGAAATATAGCACTTAGCAAAAAGTATAAAATTATTAGTACTAAAATAATTATGTAGTACATATATAAAGATAAATACTACTGCTACTTGAGAGCCTTTGATAACAGGCTTTGTTGCTCCATATACCACAAAAATAATAACTGTAACTCTAGGAATATGTTTGTATTTATCTGTAAAATATTACAATGTTTAACATAAAGCAAAAGGAATAAGTAATTTTAACTATAATTTGTTTATGTTGGTGTATATAAGTGTATCTAACAAGGTAAAATGATAAAATATATAATCAAACATTGAATCTTCTAAAGTATTCAATCCTCATTATTTAGAATTTCTTTATGTAAATAACCACTAATAAAATGAGTAGGGTATTTTTGAATTAAACAGTTTTCAATAAAATGTTGGTAATTTTTTATTTTTTCGAATTTTTTTTAAAGTAATTTTGTTACGTTGTAAATAATTAATAATAATATTTCTGAATATTGAAGCATGTACACTACGTTCCCAACGGGCCACTTGTACAATATTGTACTTAAATTCATCTATTTTGTCTTAAATATTAGTAGCTAAAACTTTATCTCTTAATTGTATTTCTATATTAATAAAATTTGCTTCAAAATTGTTACTATTTGTCTGAATTAAATTAAAGTATACAGGATAAAAATTTGTCAGGCTTAAAATTTTCTTGTTTACCAAAAATGATAGTGCAATCTTTATACAACGAAAAATGTAATATTTAGAATTATATATGAAGCTAATTTTTATCTATGCAAAACCCAAGAAACGTACATACAACAAATGTCTAAAAACTAAACTTCTTTGTATTAAAGATTATGTTAGGAAAACATTAATATTAGTAGTTATGATATACACTCATGTTAATAAATTAAGAATAATGAAGTTCAGGCAAAGAAAGAGACAGAAGCAAAACAAATTTGACTTATTTGTAAAGTCTATTTATTAAACAAAAGGTAAAGAGCAAAAAAGATGCTATATGTTTGATATAATTAAAAAAAATTACGATTTTTACTCCCCGGAGCAAATTTGAAAAAAGAACCTATTTAGAAAAAACAGTATAACATGGTTAGTATGATGGTTAATACGGAGTATGTCTCCCGGACGATGCAATACAGGCCTTACAACGCCTACGCATGCTGAGTATCAAATTATCAATCTGATCTTTGGGAAAATTACACCACTCATCAAGCAATACCCTCCGAAGTTCCGGTAGAATGGTGCGAGGGAGTTGATGGGCTGCAATTCGTCGGCCAAGCATATCCGACACATGCTCTATTGGATTCAAGTCCGGTGAGTATGCTGGCCAATCCATACGGGTGATATCCTCCGATTGAAGGCATTCGTCTACAATGTTTGCACGGTGAGGACGGGCGTTGTCATCCATAAACAGAAATTCAGCACCCATGGCGTCCCGAAACAAACGTACATGTTGTTCCAGAACGACATCGCGATAGATGTGGCCTGTCATCGTTACACTCTGAACATGCAGGTCAGTTCTGGAAACAAGAATAATTCCTCCCCAAACGAGCCATCCTGCACCACCGAAACGGTGTCGTTTAATGGTGTTCTCTTGGTGGTAACGGGTACGTGGCGCTCTCCATATGAAAGTCCGGTGAGAATCAGACTGCAAACTAAACCTGCATTCGTCGGAAAACATCACACAAGACCACTGTTGTGGTGACCACAATGCATGCTCTCTACTCCAGGTTAATCGCAGGCAAAGTGAGTTGCGGTACGGGGAACACATCTGACAGGCCTACGAGCATATAGACCAATGTGCCCTAAGCGTCTGTACACGATCTGCCTTAAAACTGTCGTACCGGTAGCTGAAGAGAGCTGACGAGATAGGTCGGATGCTGTGCTCCGTCTGTTTCTTTTGGCAGTAACTGCCAAATACCGGTCCTCATTCAGCGTTGTAACTCGGGGGCGACCTGTGCTGTAACATCTACTCATATTACCATCATCTTGGAATCGTTGCCAAAGCCTGGAGATGACACTTTGAGCGATTCCAAGTTCCTCGGATACTTCCAGCTGGGTACGTCCACTTTCCAGTCGTCCTATAATTCTACCACGTAAAAAATCATCCAAATGCTTTCTTTGTGCCATAACTATACGGTTATTGCACTGAAAGGCTTTTAAAGCACTTGTGAACAATTTTACTTCTCTGCCACCATTCCTTACATACCCCTCTCTTACACTCTCGTCATTGTGACGTACTATCCGCGCCATCTGGTGCTTTCCTGTAATTTGCATATTCTTCTTCAAGATGTGTGTGATAATTCTACAGGTGAAATTTTTATTTTAGAGTTCAATTTCTGTGTGATTCTGAATTATCCTTAATTTATGGACATGAGTGTACTTAATACTAATAATCTTTAGACATTAGCATTTGAAGAAAAAATTCACAAGAAAATTCTTCAAAGAAGCTATCATAAAATTCAGGAAACCGCTTATCAACATTTAAAATTTTCTAATGTTGTACAATTACCTTTTATCAATATTTGTTGTAGCAATTTTTCTAAAGTTTTTTTGTAATTTTATGACATTCCCAACATTTTGAACAAAGTAAAACCAATGAGGCCGACACAATATTTTTTCAATTTTTTTTTTTAAAAACTAATTAAAGATATTGTGAAATATAGTTCCTTAAACTTTTTGACATCTACTTCATAGAATTTTTCTTTGATTTTATAATTTGCGTAAAATTTTTGCAGAAAAGACCGTAAATAAATATGTGAATGAAAGCATCTGTGAACCTTTGCATTTTTAAGGGCATGTAAAAAGTTACAAGCAAAAAAAAAAATGTCTAGTGCAAATTGATCAATTTTCTACCGGTAAAAAAGTAAGTATTCTGAATACGTCTTAAACTCTGACATTGTATTAAAAGGTAAGCACATAGTTCAATTTGAATTTCTAAAGAATAATCGTTAGTTAATATTCAGTTGTCACTTTTGTAATTTTATGCCCGATGAATTTTTCAAAGGAATTTTTTTTCCTACGATTGTACCTCATTTAGACTTAGTTAATATGGTAATACTTCTAATTATACAGTTTATTAAAGAGTTTCAGTTAGTAATTTATCTTAAGATTCTTAGAAGATTTTAACATTTTGTTATGAGAAAGTTATTATTATAATGTGAAAAAAATAAGGTCCACCTTCAATACAAATCAATGAAAGTCAAAACTGAATTCAATTTATATTAAATTATTTGTACTTATATGCTTTATAAGTTTTAAGACACAAAGTTCTGTGAGTTTCTAATTTAGTCTCTTTCCATTAACCTCGGTGATCGCAGAGTACAAGATATTTAAGAGCAATAATGTCTTAAGTATTAAAAGCGTGATTAATGGAAAAAAACACAAATATGCCATTCAGAATTCAGAAATATATGCATATGTGTGTAATAAAAAACAAAAATCATTTACTGAATAATTTTTTCTGTGGTTTTATAAATTAATTTTTAAAGATAAGACTCAAGAGACTATGGAAAGATGTGACTCATCTCTTTCGTCTTTTAACTTTATTACTCATAATGGAATAAGAGATGGTCTACTAGAAATGTACATTTGATACATATATTTTCAACTACAAATGTTGTGCAACATGTTTTTCCCCTTTAATAGCGAGTTATTTGACTAAAAATTGTACAAATATAAAACTAAAAGTTTAACCTCTTAATTGGTCAATTTTTTTTGCACACTTTTTATTACATAAAACTAAACATAATACTTAATACAGAATGTGAAAATAAAATAATTTTATTTAATGTTGAATTATTAAGTTTTCTTACTATTTTTTATTTTATAATTGTGGAACTCAAAACCCAGAATGTTTGCTTTTTATAAGCAAACTACTGCATCCTTTGAAGGACGTTTCATCTATCTTAAAAGAATTTCTGTCATATTTACAAACAAATTTCAGGTTCGTTCTTTTTTTTATAAAATGGTCAAGGATTTTGAGCGTGTGTGTGCATATATATATGCACACACAATTTGAAGCATGGTTTAATGCTAAGTCTTACATTACAATGGAGACAGAGATAATATCTGATTTTTTTGCAATTTCTTTCCATTTTCGTTTCTTCTCAAGCAACATATTGCACATTACCTTGCCAATCCATGTTCTTTATCGAATATTTTCAAGAATCTAAATGCCTGTCTTCAATGAAAAATTCCCGTCCTCTTCACAAAGAAAATCCAGATGAAAAGTATTTCAGTAACAAGGACAAATTGTCTCTCTTAAAAGCACTTGCACCTGTAATCTCTCTAAAATAATAAAGAACATGGGCAAATCAAGAATAAAAGAAGAAAATATCAATGCCCGTACATCAGGAGTGGGCATTACGTCGATCGCGATCGACCGGTGGACCGCTAAGACAATTTGGAGTGACCGCCTGTAGATTAGCCGTTAGTAATTGTATACGGAAATATTCGAGATTGGCTGACAGTACTCAAACTATGTCTTCTACAGACTATAACTACAAAAGCTAACTTTAGATAGAAATGTTTTATTTTTTAATGTATTTTGAATTGTTTCATGATATAAATGCCTCACACACACATTAGATATTATTATATTTGTGTCTGTTTGAATTTTGCGTTTTGCTTTAAGCGTGGTTTCAAAAAAGTGAGATTTTCATTTTATTTACGTAGGTAAGTACATATCTTCCGTATTTATTATTAAGTTATAATAAATATTGTTGACTTTGTCCTTAACTCACCACTTCTACGACCCTGGGCAGGGGGGGGGGCACTCGTAAATTTTTCAAAGGGTGCGTGGGGCGCGGTGGTCCAGGGTCAAATGTGTACCATTCTCATGCCCTACTCCAAAACGCTGCCAAACATTTTTTTTTTTTCATTTTGTAGACCGTCGGGAATAAAGAACAGCAAGAAATAAATTATTGAATAAATAATT
Organism: Trichonephila clavata; assembly: GCA_019973975.1. Taxonomy (NCBI): domain Eukaryota; kingdom Metazoa; phylum Arthropoda; class Arachnida; order Araneae; family Nephilidae; genus Trichonephila; species Trichonephila clavata. The sequence continues at coordinate 62,780 of BMAO01030002.1, read as the reverse complement.
ATCATTAATTAATAAAAGAATTATTAATGACAAATATTTAATAAAATGTTATGTACTATATACATGGGATAGTAATCGACCGGAAAAAAAATCATGGGCTATGGAGAAGGGTCCGGACCCGTGGACCCTCCTCCCACTTTTGTGTGTGCCACTGATACTGGGCGGACTGCTACACCTTAAAAAAATCAGAAGTAGCCCGTACGCCGGAAAAATCTGCCCACCCCTGCCGTACAGCGTACAGGTAAACCGGTTGTGGCTAGTTTTCGCTAGACTGTATGGTGTGTGGACAAACTAGTTATTCGTAAATAATTGAAGTATTTTCAAAGTGCGACTTTTTTTTTCTGCGGTCATCTTCGCCGTATAAAAAAAAATTTCTGTAGTATGTCGACCAAGTTTTTTGTAAAATATAAGTATTTATGAAATTTTAGAAAATTTTTTTGTACGGTTTCTTTTAATGCGGTCCCTTTCAATTGCACAAAAACAAATTTTACTGTATTACTAAATGTTTAACACAGGAAATTCATAAAATGAGGGGGGGGGGGAGTTTGATTTAAATATTTTTTTATATCTTATGATTAATAACTGCTTTTTATATATTTATCAATATTTTTAACACTTCTATGTCTCTTTAAAAAATACATTTTTATCGACCTATTTTATTAATACGAGATACCTTGAACAGTCTCATCCTTTTCCCCTTTCTTCTTATCATCCTCACCGTTCCCATTCCGGAAAGGAAATGCCCTTCCATCCCCCAAATTGCGTTTTCTCTCACACGATAATCACCTCACGGACGTCTGTCACCCGGCTTCTCATTAGCCGGGGGAAGGGAGGAAAAAAAGCAGACGATATCCAAATATTGGTTCCCACCGGACGTTGACCTTGCAGCCTAGCCTTGCTAATCAAGGACTGGACGGATTTGACACTCATCTTGTAACGCATCAATCTTCCCTCCCTGGTAAGCAAGGGAGATGTAATTGTATTACTGTCTCGGGGTTTTGATCTGGCCGCTTATCTCCTGGGGGGGGGGGGGACGTGGGACGAAAGTGCTGAGAGAATTTATCTGGATAGGAGTAAAATGAAGATATTGGCTCAGAACACTTATTAATTAATATTCGCTTAAGGTCAAAGGGAAATCTCAGATAGATGCTTCATTTGTCAAAGTTATTCAATAAATAAATATTTAAGGCTGTATAAGGATTCCTAATATTATTTTTGCAACTTAACTTTTTTTATTTATTTTACTACTTAACATTAGTGCCTTATACTTTAAATCAGTATTTTTACACTAGTAAATTGTCGCCGCGGTGGCTTAGTGGTCCTGTCCATGAGCTTGTGACCGGCATTGTAGTGTCATGGGCTTTCGAGTCATGTTGCCACTGAACATCCGCCATGTAGAGAAACTGATGCCCGTTAAATTTGTCGAGGTTCAAAGTCTTCACGGTGTGCCCTGGTATTTTCTAGAGAGTTGCCAGTTCATGTTTAGTCTCGTTTCTTAACAAGGACTCAAAATTACGAAGTTCGTCACCAATAGACAGGGCCGCCGCGTGGGTATTAGGCGCCTTTGTTCAAGTTGAAATTCGGCGCCCCTTTATGGGATTATGTTGCACTCTTATAAAGTACTACAAATAAAATAAGAAATACTCATTTATAGTATTCAAAATTTGACTTTCGAACTGAAAAGCTTTAAAATTATAATATTAAAACACGTTTGTCTTATTGTTTTTTTTTTATTATTATTTCATAAATTTTAAAAACAAAACAAAGCAAAAATGATATGAATTTTTTTAAATAGAATATAAAAATTAGAAAATATATTCAAATAATGATTCAGCTACAAATGCTCGTATCAATTCCTTTATATTTAATTTATCCAATATAATAATTTATCCACTCTATGGATATATAATTGACAAGTCCCGTAATCTCTCCTGCGCCATAGTAGATGGCATGTAGTTTTTTATAATTTTAAGTTTTGAAAAACTTCGTTCTCCAGTAGCCACCAAAACTGGCAGGGTTAAAGAAATCCGTAAAGCTATTGCAATATTTGGAAATGTATCGATAAGATTGTTTTCATAAAAAGAATTTAAAATATTAATAGGTGACATATCCTCTTAGGTAAAACATCGGAAAGATTTTATTTCTTCAAACAAATTTAATCCATCTATGTCCTTTTCATTAATATTTTTAGTATCCGTTAACTTTCGTTCTAATTCTTCACAATGTCTTAAAATTTCATCGTCACTCCAGTTTTTTAAATTAGGTATATAATGTACTACCTTGAAGTAATTGAAATGTTCTTTTAATTGACTGAATCTTTCTGAAATTGAAGAAAGAGCAGTGTGTAATATTATATTGTAAAATTCAACCTTAAACTTTTGTCTTGAATTGTTGATTGGTTCGTCGGTTTGTTCATCTTGAAACAGTTTATTTTTAAACCTGTTTCGACTGTGTGGAAAATCAGTATCTACCCCCAAATCATCAGCAACGATACTTGCATTGGCAATTGCATGTTCATATGCTTCATATGATCTACGATTATCTGAAGTAAATTTCAAATGCTTTACGATATGAGTAGGGTATTCCAGAGTAATATATTTCTCAAAAAGTAAGAATAATTTTAACACAAATGTGTGTATTTCAGTAACCAAATGTTCAGTGAATAATCTGGTTACGATAAATTTGAATTTTTAAATCTTTGTATGATATAAGACAAACAGTATTATATTCAGAATATGATGAATTGTGCAAATATAAATCACATCACAAACGTTCTACAGATAGGTAAATGAAATTTTCAACAAAGAATAATTCTACATAATTAAGGCAAAAAATTTCATAAAGAAAAATTCAGAGAATTTATAAAGTAAAATGAATTCTACACACAGGCATTAACATTTTCCATTCCTTCAAAATGAAGAAATATTATAGATATTTTTTATTTATTTTTATTTCTATTGCTCAATTCAAGAGCGAAGTGTCAAAATATCAATGCTAGGAATTAAAAACTTTGATGTTCGTGAAAAGAACTTCAATACCAGTACTACCTTAAGTACTACTATTTGGAATTTCATGTTTACACTAATAATTAAACTTTATAAGACTGTTCTTGCATAGAAAAGTGTGTTTTTGGAAGATGTATTCAAGCAAAGAAAACAAATATTAATGCATATTTATCAACATAAAAGTACTATAAACGTTCATTGAAATATATGTATAAATATAGATGAAAATCTTAAAATTAGCTGATGTAACATGGAAAATTTACAAAATAAATTTTTTTTAAATTAGATTTCATTAAGCTGGACATTACTTTTACTGCCTCCTTTGTTAAGGAAAGTCAATAATAAATGCATGTTTTGAAAATATGATAAAAATGTTAATGATAAAACTATTATTTTAATATGATAAAAAGGCTCAAGGGAAAATACAAAACAAATCAAAAGTAAATTCATAATTACCGTTTGCAGTTATAATGGAATGAAGTAAAATTGAAAAAAATTACTGATTTAAAAAATTGCGCCAACTCTCTCTCTTTGAAAAAAAGTGTTTTCCCGAAGGCAGTGACGTAGCTAGGTATTTAAAAGCCTGGTGCAGAAAAAAAAAGGAGGGCTCCATCTTGGTTGAATTATATCTAGTAAAAAAATAAAAATATGAGACTGTTTTAAATATATACAAAGCTACAATTTTTACATACTGCCTTCTCTTTCTTGGCGTCGTTTGCGCTTAAGCGTACCCCACTTGGTTCCTTTTTCTTTTTCTTTTAATCTAGAATTTTAGTTTTATAATTTATCTAATACGATTTGTATGCGCTCGAATATTTACTGACGTTAAAAGGAAACAGAAACGAAATGCTTCGCTATAAAATGTCTTGAAAAAATCCCTAGCTATTAATTTATTCGGGAGGATCGAACTCACATCCAACAGAGGGCTTAGAGCTACAAAATGGCCCACCGAGATAGACAGGAAATGATACAAAAAATATGCACGAACAAGAAAATTTAATACAATATTATTATAATTATTTATATAAAAAACATATCTGCAAAAGAGCAGAGGAGGGGGGGGGGACCAAATTACATCTGTAAAATTACATCATACGAGAAGATTGCGAAATATTGAAGCAGGAAACTAGCTTATTATGAATCATATTGTTATTAAAAATAGAATGTAACCAGGAAGGAATTACTTCTTGTGTAGGTTTTTTAAGTTGTAATAATAAGTATGGTAAGAGTTTTCATGGAACTTGAAGTTTATTTTCAAATAACAATATATTGAAAATAACAAGAACTTTTCATTGAGTAAAGTTCGCAACACTGAACAAACAACGAAAAGAATTTATAGGTGAAATCCCTACAAATTCGAAATTACTTTCAACTGAATTGCGACGATTACAGTTATGTGTTGCATCCTTTTATATTTATTTCTTAAATTTGGAACATCACAAATTCCGCTGCCCTTGTGTATAGATATCCTACTTAGAATCTAAAGAAATTCATGATACCAAAGAGAGTGTTGTAGATCACGATAAAGCAGTGCTTCTCAAACTTTCAATACTAGAAAGTTTCACTCATAATTTTCATCGCGCCCCACTTCTTACAATAACAATGTACTGAATGCAATTATAATGTACTTTGATGGTAAAACTACGGTGCAATACGACTTTAATTATAAACGCACTAATTAAATAAATATTAAGTTTTGTATATGACAAGCCCAAGAGAGTCACTAGTAATTATTGAACTTGTTTTTAGTTGAATATTGATAAATTAATTACCAAATACTTTGTGCAGAATTGATACATTTATAAGTAGTGCGTATTATATCAGTTTAAATGTCTATATTTCATTTTTATTCTAAAAGAATATATTTTGCTTTGTAACTATTCTAAATTGCAAATTATTTTATAAAATTGATAATTATTTTAAATATTTTATTTTCAATTTTTCGTAATATGCTCGCGTTTCCCACCTTCCCATGTAGGGTTATCACGCCCTCTTTAGGGGGCGCGCCACACAGTTCGAAAAACGCTGCGATAAAGATTTTATTTCGAGATTTGAGAACAATTTAATAAGAGGTATACATGACACAAAATATGATTTGTGGAAGAAAAGCAAAGCGATTTACATAATAATTTGGCCAATAGTGAAACGAAGATTTGATAATTTAGATATAAAAATGAAAGAGAATAATTGGCTTTTTAATAAACACTGGGCGGTTGCACGTTCTCTGTAATTTTAATTTTTTTCTCTTTTTTTCACCCTTCAACTTTTGGCGCCCCCAAATCTTTTTCGTCTTAGGCATGTACTTAGCGTGCCTAAGCGGAAAAGTGGGCTTGGTAGCGGGAGGGGGGTACGTTACGCCACTGGACAACGGTCATCACATAATAATGCAGTCTTATCACTTTTGCCAATTGAGATGCAGTTTGAAATTAACTGTTTTTTGAAGGGAATGTACGGGAATAATATTTGACGACATTAAAATTATCCGGATCATGATCTTATTAAGACGGAGTCGAGAACGAACTGAGGCCCCCACTGAGAGCTAGGTCCTGGACCCGGGCCTAGTTGACCCATGCCTTGAAACGTCCCTAACTACTATACAATACGATTTAATTATAAACCGCACAATTTATCAAGATAAATATTTTGTATATGACAAGACCAGGGGTGTCACTAGAAAAAACTTGTTTTTTATTGAATATTGATAACTTAATTATCAAATACTTTGTGCAGTACTGATGCATTTATAAGTGTTGAGTATTATATCAGTGGGGATTTGTATTTTATTTTTTATTATATAAGAATGCATTTTACTTTGTAATTATTTTAAATTGTAAATTATTTTATCAAATTGATAATTATTTTAAATTGTAAATTATTTTATCAAATTGATAATTATTTTAAATTGTAAATTATTTTATCAAATTGATAATTATTTTAAATCTTTTGTATTCGATTTTTCGTGATACGCCCGAGCCCCCAAGTAGAGCTATCACGCTTTCATGGAGGGCGCGCCCCACAGTTTGAGAAACAGTGCGATAAAGATTTTATTTCGAGTTTTGAGAACAATTTAATAACACTATACATGAAGCAAAATATGATTTGGAGAAGAAAAACCAAGCGATTTACATAATTTTGAAAATGTACATATATATTATCATTGCAAACAAAAAGCAAACAAAACAAATACATTGAGCCAAAACATCTTCTCAGCATATAATGAAAAAAATTTATGCGGATACAAATCATTCCCATTTCCTGTTGTTACATGTTACAAATTCTTAGATTTTGAACACATTCCGTATAATAGCGCGAACTCCACACGGAATGTGTTTTTATTGTGGGTATCAGAAATCAAATTTTGTTTTATACAAACGAAAACAATCCGCTGAAACGAAAACAAAATTAAATTAAAATATAAAATTAAAAAAAAATCGTATTTCATTGCTAAAATATATAAAACATGCAAAATTGCAAGTTTTTTACTAACAACTTTTATGTAACATTAAATTAAAAAACTATAAGTACTATAAATTTTGGCGCACCCTGCCCTAGGCACCCTTGTGCGATGAACAATTTTACCACCCCCACGCGGCGGCCCTGCCAATAGACCTCACGTAGCTTTAGAGCAGGTGTTGGCAACTTATGACACGCTTGCCAGAATTGACACACGATGCAATTCTCAGTGAATTTCTACATCAACTTTGAGTAGATGAAAGCTGATATTTTCGAAATAAAGCTTATTGAGCAAACACCTTCAGAATTGTAGAAAGCAAATTTCACTGAATTAGAAAAGAATATTCTAATGATAAATCTACAGATATTTTAAATTGTTGCATGTCATCACAGAGGGATTTAATTATTTGAAATAAAGTGTAGGTTATATATGCTTCCTGCCTTTGGCTCTACATATTCGTGTGGACAAATCTTTTCTCATATAAAAAAGTTATAAATCCGCAAAGAGCTGCTTAACAACTGAACGTTCAGAATAATGTCAAGTTGAAAGTCACAAACTCTACCTATGATATTGCGATATAAAAGAGAGCAGTGTTTAGTCAAGGCTCAGAAATTTTTTAAAAATATATTAAAGGAATATTAACACAGTGCCGATTTAAACTAATTTCGGGCCCTGGGCGCAGAAAATCTACAGGCCCCTTAACACTCGTGGATCGAATTTTTTTCCAGAAGACCTGATTAAGTCCAACTTATCCTGGTACTTGATCTCTTCCGGGCCCTGGGAGCCCACCGCAAGCGACAATTGGATAAACCGACAACGTATTTATATCTTAGGGTGTTAATTTCTTACTTTAATAAATATTTTTATCATGCACATAGTACATGTGTATAATTTTAGTTTTTATATTAAAGTTGGGATTTTCAACCTCTTACGCTTAAGGGGGCATATCAATAATTCCACAATGATTCGTGAGCCACACGACTGTCTAAAAAGTAATGTAGTCTGGAAATTTAAATAAGAATGTGAATCTATATACGGTTTCAAAAAAGTTTAATTCAATTCTCATTAAAATACATTGGAAACCTGTTTAAGATAAGAGTCTCCCTTTTTCTGAAAACTTCTGATACTTCATGCGTAGTCAAATTTTTTATATTTAAAATTATTTAAGATATTATAAAATTTTTGAAAATTCGTCATTTTAAGAAAATTTTATCTTAAATGCATATCAAGTATGTCAATAAAATGTTTTAAATATCAGGAACATATCAAATGAATTTTTCACGACAAAAAGCACACACACACACAGACAAAATATTTTCTTCTTAAAATTGCCTCAGATTCAAATACCTTCAGCAGGTCATTCATGACCCACGTACTACGTGTGAAGACGCCTATGTTAAAAGAATAGTTATATTTTATTTTGTTTTAAAGTATGCATAATTAATGTATAATAAAACGCATGCACTGCAACAGGAATCGAATTGCTCACATATTTCCTACTATGCGGCAACCTGAAACATTTTAATAGATTTCTTTAGCCACCATATCTACACAAGTTCACAGCCTTCTTTTTTCGAGTGTGATGTCAATAAAAATGGAATGGAATTCCACAAGTAAATGTATTACAAACACAACAAGCTGTTTATTATGGATACTACACATAGATGAATAAAAATCAATTTTTATAATTTTTTTTGTTTTTGCCTGAACCAATTTCTCTCGCTAAGACTTTTAAATCCCTGACAATATACTTTCCAATTTTGATCCACGCTAAGTTGAGAAGGTCGACAGCCGAACACCCTCATCACCACGCTGTAGTCAAATTTAACGCACAACAACCCTCCTATACGATAGCTTGAGGAATGTGAGAGGACTACTCATTAGTTTTACCTGCCCATTATTCTAAAAGCTATGAAACTTTTTTGCATCTCATGGTAGGTTGATACTAGACAGTAAAAGTAAAAATCCTATTTTTATTTATTCTTTGTTCTGTCAACGTAAACTTAAGTAAAAAAATGTTTCTTTAAATATTTTGCATCATGCGCAAATTTTTGCCGAATATATTATAACATCTTTCACCTTTATTAAAATCTTTAAAATAATAATATAACTACACGTAATTTTTCGTAAATTTTACCTCTTTTCTTTGACTTTTTATATGGATAAATATACGAAATGTATACACATGCATATTTTTTGAGATTTAGTTCTAATTTTTTGAATAAGTGTACAGTATTATGAAAAGCACGATTTTTTACATCATTTTAAAATTATTACTGGGTAAATTTTGAAGATCATCATAACCAAACTAACTCACTTACCTTCACCTATAATCCATATTTTATTCATGCGCAACATCTAACACTGTAACATTTTTTCTTTTAAAAATATTACCACTTATGTATTGTAAGCCAGGTACAATGTAAACATTATTCTATTTCTCTTTGGTCTAAATCATAAAATAGAAATTTAAACCTAGCCCATGTTTCAAGTAGCTCCTTTTAGTTAGAACTATAACAAATACATTTAATTAAAATTCCGACTCACTAAGAAATTGCTCTTAATATAAGGTTACAAACTGGATTCTAATAAAAATTTCCTGGTTCATTCTGTTCTCTCCAAAAATTCTATGTATTTTAGGCATCGTACGGGAAGAAAGATTTAAAAAATATTCTAGATTTTATTACAAGTTACAACAAAGCAGGCTTTGCCAGGATTATTTTCTTATAGTCACAGTACTGAATGGATGCTACCATAAAATAATTTAAGCATGTGAAAAGCTATTTACAGTAATGGAACTTAAGCCATAATTTCTCGCTACAGAATAAATATCTAAAACCAGTACATTGTTCATCCTTACAATACCAAGTACAAAAGCAAATAGTATGTGTTAGAACAAAAGCAACAATGTATAAATATATCAGGATCGAAATAACAATAGAACAAACGATTCCTTATCTCAATGTAAAAACAAATTTCTCATTTAGTACCTTCTTTTTATTGTTTAAAATTATATATTTGAGTAACTTTTTTTACAATAATAATTAAATGTTTTTGAATATACTTTTTCTGTGTTTGTTTTTGAAATTCAAGCAAAACTTAATCTTTTCTTTATTTTTATAACTTCAACAAAGAGAAACCTTACTGGAAATTTAAATTTTCTTAGTTTTTGCTTAATTGATTCGACTAAATTCTGCTTGTGTGTATCGTATTTCTTGGATTTTCTTTCTTTTACTGCTTGTTGAGCTTAGCTTCTTTTTTTGTTCTAAATGAAAAAAGAAAAAGTATTTTTTGTTTTCATGTCATCATCCGTACAAGCGAATTATGACAAAATGTTTATTCACTTTTAAAAAGCTCCGGTAATTTTTTAAAAATTGTTACCTGTAGTAAGGAGTGAGTGAGTGGGTGGATATTAACGTCGCACTATTCAGCTATACTCAAAGGCTTTTGGCAACGAACCTCGTAATTTTGAACCATGGTCAAGTGACGAGGACGACTCTTGAACTGGCACCTCCTCTCCTAACTTCCACACCACACCTACGAGAGGACGTTTGAGAATCGACAGATTTAACATGCATCGCTCCCCCTACACGGTGGATCTTCAGCTGTACTAGGCTCGAACTCATAATACGCAGGCTATGATTCTGTTACCTTGACCACTAAGCGACCGCAGCCACTTTACCAATTAGGAGGAGTATATGAATAGAAAAATAAATGGCTTTTTTGTTATCAGAGAGAAACGAAAAAACAATCTCGATTGAGTGTATGCATATTAAATATATAGGGCTTACTGAAAGCTACCAGCTATTTTTGTAGTTATTTGAAACAACTACTTCGTATGCCTTCTACTACTATTTTTTTGTGTCTGTGAAAGCCTAGAATTCAAGGTCTCGAGCTTGTGGCTGGCGCGCCATGAATTCGAGACCTAGTGCCGCTACACACACGTCGAGTAGAAGCGCTGATGCTCGTTAAATCTGTCGTGACTTAACGTGTTCCCAATGGCGTGGTGTGGTAATTTGGACGGTGAAGTGCCAGCTCATTAATTCTGTCCTCTTCACTTGACCATTGTTCCATTGGTCATAATTGCAAGATAAGTTGCCAATAGTCCTCGTGTTTTTTTTTTTGTTTTTTTTTGTGTAAGATTTTACTCAACCTCCTTTTTTATTGCATTGTATCCTCCATGTATTCTACTTATTTAAGGAATATGCAAGTTAGAAACTCACATTATTTACTAATGAGATATTTTTAAACCGAGCACAAGAAAAATTATATACTTAAATTGAAAATTTAAGGGAATAACTAATCCCAGAGTCTTCGTTGCTATCCACCGGACTTGAAATTTAATGAAAATCACAAAAGCGTTAAAAGGTGCTTTATTTTTATAAACATATTCATAGTAAAATTTTACTAACTAAATTGCAATGTTTCTTAAGAAACATTTATTTTTATCTTTTATAGTTACTCGTATCTGTTTGAAGTATTACTGACTTTAATATAGTATTTCTTATAAAAAAACATCAAGTCAAGATTTTGCAAGCGTTGAATTTAATTTTCATTAATTTATAAACCTCTAGATTATTTCATGTGTTAACAATTTTATGAATTATTTTTTATAGTCTCAATTCATTACTTAATTAAATTGAAAGAAAAAAGTGAGAAATGTTAGTAACTTTGTTTAATTTGAAATCATTGAAACGTTTTTACTTATAAGATTAAGCAAATTAAACTATGTGTTTTAAAAAAATATTTTCATAACTACTCTAAAAGATGAAATCAAAATATTATGATAATGTTAAAAAATAACATTAATTTCAGACATTAATTATAAAGATAAATAGTATAGGCATGCTTTAGTATTGCATTTAATATTCGAAAACTGAAAAAGAAAAATATTCAGCGAAAATTGTAACACGCAAGAGGGAAAGGCAATTTTCATGCAATTAAAAATTTTAAAAATGTATAAAATAAATTAAAATATATTCATATAATTATATATTTTACTTTACATTTAGAAAATTAATTATCACTGTAATTTTAATTGAAGTTAAGGAAAAAGAGAAGAAACTGGGAGAGCAATTAAATCAAGTATTTCGAGGAAGAAAAAAAATTGCTTCCAACATTTTTATTGCACGGTTTCTTTGAACTCAGTATTAAAAAGAAAATGTTTATAGACTGAAGCACGAATACTTCTTCGAGTAAATTCTGTAGAATTTATGAAATATTTCTCGAAAATGGGATTGATGAATAAAATTAAAATCAAATGGTATATTCATGTTTCAAAATGTTTAGAAAAGCATTTTTTTTTTTTTTTGCTATTAGATATTTTATAACTTAATTTGTTTTATTAAGTTAAACTAAAATTGAGATATTTAAAGGATACTTTGGTGCTGCGATTTTCTTGTTTTTAAAATTGAATGTAACTGGATCTAAAAGATTCTAATTTTAAGACAAAAATGTTACTTTTTGATAAAAGAAGAAATGTAATCTGCAACCACTTTTACTATTTGTTGAAGGAGGAAGAATTTGAAATAGAGAAACAATTTGAACAAAGCTTGCACGAAATGCAAAATGGGTAACGATTTACAAATTGATCGTACATGAATGGACTCAGAAAACCCTGTAAGCTTCCAAATGATCGGTGTATTAAAATCATTGAAAAAAGGCGTTAAAATGTCTATCGTTATTTAATAGGTAAATGATTAATTAGAAGACAATACGTAAATACACACATAAAGTATTATGTGGTTTTATATTTCAAGAAAACATACTGTTTGTTTTCATAAAAAAAAATTCAAACTGTATTTTTTTTACTTATTTCAGCTCAGTAATATTACAAAATAAAACACAAAGTTGGTGTCGTGAGGCCAGGTTTAACCCTGCGATCTTAGTCCTAAGCGTAAGAATTTCTTATATTGTTGTGGTCATTATACTTTAACCTGTACTGTTTAGTTATATCCCACCGTCCACTGTTTGACAATAAGCTAAATTTATAGCAATAATAATACGTATATAATAATAATTACATGATTATACATATACTTATATAATATATGTATTACTTAAAATAATCATAAACCAAGCTTGGTCCAAAAACCATATATGTAAAACGTGACTTTTCTCCCACAGGGTAAAAATTTTAAATTACAGAGGACTCCCCTTCCCTATTAATCCCTTTATTAAGCATCTTTTGCTGGGAAGTCACTTCTGTAACATATTATTAATTGGTCCCAACATTTTCAATTTAAAGCTACCTTATATATGCGCTTCAGAGAAACCATTCATGCGGTGTATTGGAGGGAATGAAAGGCAAACATAAATCTGAAGTAAATCCTTCACAAACACTGTCAACGTCATTATATCGCATACCAAATATTTTGGAATAGTTTTAATGATATCAGCTTAAAGAAAATGATTGTATTTCCCACAGATGTATACTAGGTCAATTCTGAAATTTTTGAGATACTATGAAAAGTTAGAATAAAAAATTAAAAATTTATTTGAAAATACAAACTATATTTACAAAGCAGGCAATTTTTTCCTGACTTACTTCAAATTGTTTAGCATAGAATAAATTTTAGACAGAAGAGAAAATGGAGTTGATGCAAGAATAATATCGTGCTATGATTTTCTATGATTTTAAAGTGGGATTAAATCAAGACAAATGCGCTCTAATGTAATTAGCATTTGGTAATGAATCTCCAATCGTGTTACTATATTCAAATGTTTTAAATAATTTTGCAGGTGTCACAATTCTCTTCAGGATGAAGAACCCACAGGAAGGCCTCGGTTGGCAGTAATCCCGAATAATGTGCCTGCCATACGAAAATTGTTAATGGATGATAACCGCTGTACCTATTACATGATACGGAAAGAACTTAACATTGAATCCGCAGCCATATACAAAATTATTCATGAAGAATTCATTATGAAAAAAGTGGTTTGCCGTTGGGCTACCCATAATCTAACTGAGCACCAAAAAAAAGGAGCGTGTCAGAATCAGTAAAGAAACCCTTACATTGCTAAGTGATGGTGACCACCGCATGAGTTCTAAAATTGTGACGGGTGATGAAACGTATATATCGTATTATGACTATCCAAAACGTCAATGAAGCAAAGTATGAGTCCTTAAAGATGATCCCATGCCGACAAAGATGAAAAAACACTGAACAATGAAAAAAGTAATGCATGCCGTTCTCTTCAGAAGCACGGGATGGGTCAAAGCTATGAAGTTGGATGGACAGAGGATAATATCAACAAACTGGTGTACCACTAAATGTCTTCCAGAAATTCTCCAAGAAATGAATATTAGGGGGACTTATGCTTCACCATGACAATGGATCTTCCCATACAGCCAGATTAACAATTGAGTTTCTTAAACAAAAACAAATTACTGTGATGGAACATCCACCTGATCCTCCGGATCTAGCTGTGCGTGACTTTTGTGATTATTTTAATCTAAAGAAAAACTTATGTGGACATCATTTTCATTTAGAAGAAGAGACTGATGTGACTATAAAGGCATTTTTTCATCAATTCCCAGAAATGAATGTTTTGAAGCATTTAATCTGTGGAAAATTTGTCTACAAAAGTTCATTGATGCGGAGGAGACAAAAATTTGAACACTCCTAAAATTTTGTAAAAATAACTTTAAAAACCTAGGTGTATCTCAAACATTTGAGAATGAACTTCGTATATAAACAGGGGCCGATAAGAGGTTAATAAAAGATATCCCGTTCAAAAAAGTTTTTCATGGCGCAATATATGAAATAAGTATTCAAAATTTCTTTAACAGTAATGTGTATAGGAAATCCATTCAAAGAAACTCCACCTAGTTTTATTTGAGAAGACTTGGTACCCCAAAAATGACCAAATTATCGTTTTTTTAAAATTTTTATTTAATCTTATTTTTTGTATTTTTATCTTTTGACTGATATGTCATCTGTGCATGTCTGAAATTTAAAAATAGGATAAAACTTCATTTAAAAAATGAAAGTTAACAAATTAGGCAATTCGACCACACCCCTTTTTTTTAAAAAGCTAAAAAACCGTTTTGATTAGAAAAATCTATTTTAAAAAAAGAAATAACAACTATAAAAAAGAATGTGTAATATATAAAGCAGGATATCAACGAGGCATTAGAATAATTTATTTTTTGTTTTACTTTGTGAAATGTGTGCATGTAAAATTTTTGAATTAAGGCATTTCATAATTTCAGCTCTTATTCCTCATATTTTTTTTCATAAAAATATAACACTTCAATATTATGTCAAGAAATAAAACTAAAATTTCTATCATGGCAGGAAAAAAAAATGTAACATTTTTCTTGGGTTTTCTTGTGCAATTAATACTCTGTAAAAATTTATCATTTGGAAAAATATATGGGTTGAAAAAATACGAAAATGCAATGACTTTAAAGAAAAATATGTAACTAATATCTTAAAGTGATATTTTAAGTTTATTTAAGCATATTATAATTATTTTTTCAGAATTATAAACTTTAAAGTGTGGTTTTTCTCAGTTTGTGTTTTTTCGATGCATTAGTGCATACAAAACGCTACTCCTTCCACAATTATTTACCAACCATTTTACCATGCGTGTTATATATAAAGCCATGTAACAAAATTAGGGATTAATTTTGCTTTAAACTGAGTACTTTTTTAAAAAAATAAAATATAAGTGGTATTGGCTTTTTTTGTTGAATTTTATCATGCATATCAACATTTTGTTTGTTTTTTTCCTTCAAAACTAATTAAGTAATTGTAAAATCGATCTCTCTATAGTTATTTTGAACATCTGTAGGATTATTAAAAAAAATTCAAATGAGAAACTTAATAATTACAAAAGGTGTAAAATTTTAACATTTTCCAAATTTTCTTCAAAAAATTAAAGTTTTTAAAATTGTGTGAATATGTGAAAAATTTCATTTCGCATCATTTTTTTAATAGAAAAATTATATGAAATGCCAAGATATATTTTTTAAATACATAAATAAAAAAAATGTTCAAAGGTTTCCAAATCCCCTTAAAAAAGAAATCTTGTGTGTTCTCTCTCTGTGCAGACATTACTGGTTTAAATCATTAAATGAAGAATATTTTCCACGGTATGCGTATATGAATAAATCAACAAGTCGTGAGATAGCCTTGGCAAACAGAAACACCTCTCAGAAATCGAGCTCCAGTGAATAACACTTTACCTTAGTGATCGAACATCTCGAACACAGGATGGCATTCGATATGACTTTTTGGGAAACAAGGGAGAAAAAACAAAAGGGTGGTGGAACAATCGTAATGCGGATGAAACCTCTACGGAAATTTCAGACGAGGGGAGAGGTGAGGAGGCCTGGGTGTAGAAAGGGGAAAGAATGACCTATGAATTATTCATGAGGCCCGTAAAGTGGACTCTTAAGGCGACGGACCCCTTTTACCCATCCTTTTGTATTAAGGAAGGATGTACACACCGGGGAAATGTCCTCCGAGGAAAAGGAATTTGAATTCGCCAAAGAACAGCCCATCCATCAATTGGGGTGGACAGGGGTCGATTCCTTGGGGGAAGGGGGTTGGTGGAATTAAAATTGAAACGAAATTGGATCGAACAAACATGACCGGAGGGCAGAGGAGGTGGTTGTAAATTTAGAGCGAGCTAGGGGAGATGGCAAGCCACTTTACTTTATGGATAAGGGGTGGTTTAAGCTAATATAAGTTCAAAAATTTTAAAAAAAACACCATTCTATTAAGATAAAGTACTATTGTAATGCAGTGGCGCATAACACATTTTGGATTGAATATAATATTCTACACAATACTGTTAAATTAGTGAGGGAAGATTAAATGTATTATTTCTACCATAATAAATTCAGTCATATAGGCTCAATGAAAAAGAAACTTTCTTTTAATGATAGAAAACTGAAAGATAATTTATTTCTTGGAAACAAATTCTTCTTTTCATACATATTTAAGTGAATATGCTGAATTTTACATAACTCTAAAGAATATTAAATAAAATTTTATATAATATGTTTTTCTGTAATAATTTGAGCTTTATCTATATATCTATCTCTATTTTTATTTATATGGAATTTTTCTTGCGTAAATAATACAATTCACCTGCAGAACAACTACAGAATCTTTTCTCTTTAGACATTGCAACATAGTTTTTGACTTCGAAAAATTGAATTGAATAAAAATAACTCTTCAGCATGTGCTAGAATGTTTCAAATTCATGTATGGTTTACACCATTCTATATTTAATGTATATGGCTTCTATATTTATTTATGCATTTAAGAATGATATTATGTATTGATTTTTAGTCCGGATGGACTCGAAAAACATTCTAAACTCCAATTTTCTGTACTGTTAATTTGGTACTGTTTGGACGATTTCTTGGTATTGTATGGATCCTTTGATTCATATGAAAGATTGTTTGAATGCCTAAGAATATTAAAGCGTTATCGCAAATCACAAGTACAGCCTATTATGTTAATAGTGCACTCTACCTAGTTCGCATTTTTTCAGAAGGACAAAATGCTCTCTGTCGTGCAGCTGACATTGTCTCCAGATGGTTGTAAGAGCATGGCAGAAACTTTACCTTGCTCAGTTGACCTGCAATATCACCAGATCTCAATCTAGTTGAGAATCTGTGGGATGAGATCGAACGAAGCAACAGGCAATTGAAATTAGTCCCATCTAAGCTGAAGTCCTTGAAAGAGGCAATTAATCGGATATGGTCTCAAATTCTCTTTATCACTTACCAAAATTTCATAGAGTTCACGAAGAATCTATGCTGTATTAATAGCAAAAGGTTATCCAATATTGTATCAAATGGATAGCCATAATAGTTTGGTCACTCAGAGTACATATGCTGTGTGTGAACTATATTGCATTATTGTATTTTAAATAAAGAGCTGAATAACCATGACAGATTATACATAAAATGATTTTATTATAACATTTTTAAAATCAAAAGTATTTTATACACTTAACCAACTAATAAAAAATTCGATAGTTCACCTTTGTCGAAAAATTAAGGACATCATATTTTAATAGTCAAGCTTAAAGGTGTTGTGTAATGAAAATAAAAAAAAACTGTCTTCATTTTGAAATAATAATTCGTCCCTCAGTGATCCCCACAGTATGAGGTTGTAGTATATCATCTTTGAAGAATCTTCGGCTGTCTGAAATTCATCATCGGTATCAGCAACATCAGAGTCGAACTTTAATCAACTTTCGTTGATCCCAAAGTTCTAATCGCAATTACCTCCTATCGGCGTTGTGACACGGACATCAAAACCCGCAATCTGGGGTTGTCATACCGAGTGAAGGACGGACGGACGGACGACACTCCCTCTCCCTCCTTTTACTAAAATGATGGGAGGAAGTCAGGTTTCGTTATCAGTATGGACTTCCGTTCTGATAGTGTGAAAGTCATCGGAAGGCAATTTCTGGAATTGCAATTCAGTCTGGCGAGTTTCTATCTCTCTCAACTGCTAATTACATTTGTGAGGATTGGCAGGTCTTTGGCACACATTCGTGATTTTACACGCCACATCATTGGCGGGTAAAGTCACGAAACTATGCCAATGACTAGGGCTCTTAATTCATTTAAATATCTTATAGTTAGCTTAGCAGGAAAGAAAGGGGAAATATATTAAAGAAATTGCTAGAGATGTGGAGATCTAAATGCATCAAATATTTGAAATGTTTCAAATTTGACTAATTTTAAGCCGAAACCTATTTCTGTCAAATACATTTTGGTAAAATGTAATATATTACGGTTTATGAACATATGTTTTCGGTTTAAGTTTAAATTTGACTTGATGCTTATAGCACACTAAAAATGATAATTTTGATTCTTTTTCTCTTATTTTTATTGAATGTCAATTTGTATTTTGAGATATCCTCAAAAGAAAAACTTAAATAGTATGGAGTTATGTATTCAAAACCTTCCAAAAGTTAAGGTACATAATGCAATTTAGGTGTTGTGTTACAAAATCTCGGGACAATTTACTAAATTTTGTTTTTACAAAAGATTGTACATCATATCAACATTGAACCTAAATATTTCTAACACTATATTTAGCAAGATTTCACTTTATTTTTAAGCAAACTTGTACTTTTCTTATAAGCTCAAAATCTTTAAGTCTTTAAAAGTTGGTTTTGCTAATCTCAAACTTTTTTTACATCAACATATCGTTGATATGTCAAAATGAACATATTTACCCATCTGTTTGAAATAAATAAGTTATGTAGAATGGTTGCAAATAGCTGTATCAATAGATCATTTAGAATCAGCTAAAGAAAATTTAGTTTCAAGAAGGTTTCTATCAGAGAAGAAATACACGTGTAGCATCTGCCCTCGATGACATTTTCTAGCTTTATCTACGTGAAGAAGTGCCACTAGGAATGATCAAAGATATACAAATAAAATCTTTGATCAAAACGGGAGTCCCTAGAGTACTACTACTGGTAATAATTTTAGTTTGATGAATTATTAGACTTGCTACTCGTCTTTTTTCTAAGGCTACGTCAAAATAGGCCTGTAGACACATACACTCATGGACAAAAAAAATTAGCACACCGTCAAAATGAGACGAAATTTTACATACGTAATGACCACTTTGATATAAGTAAATGATTAGAAAATGATCCATTTTTTCTAATCATTTAGAGAAAAAGGCAAAGAACGGAGGATTTAATATCCTGTTGAATCTTCTCTAGCGTGAATGCACGATGCGATACGATCGTGCATTGAGACATACAAGTTCTGAATGATGTATTGAGACATTTCTTTCCATATTTGCTGTAACCTTGCCTCTAGTTCGTTCAAACTTGTGGGATGTCCAACTTGCCAATCCAAAGGATCCCAGATATACTCGATTGGTGACAAATCTGGGGATTGGGCAGGACAAGGAAGAGTAGTAACAGTTCACAGACAGCCTTGTGACACCCTTGTTATGTGAGACCGAGCATTGTATTGTTGAAAAATGGCTTCTGGGAGCCATTGCATGAGTGGCAACACATGTGGTTGCAGGATGTCATGGACATACCGCTGGGCTGTCATGGTGCCATGGATCAATACTAGGGGTGACCGTGTATTGTAGGCAATGGCACCTCCTACCATTGCACCAGCTGTGGAAGCGGTGTGTCGCTGTGAAGTAAAGGTAGGAGTGAGGCGTTCACCACGGGGTCTCCACACACGAACACGATTGTCATCACTGCTGAGATTGAATCTGAATTCGTCGCTAAAGACGACATGTTCCATTCCGCTGCAGTCCAGTTTTCTCGTGCGTGGCACCACTCCAAACGGAGGCTTCGATGGGTGAGCATCAAGGGCAGCACACGTAATGGGCGCCGGCATCCCAAATGTCCTTCAGCCAGATAAATTATAAGTCAATTATTTGCGGAAACAAAATAAATAGTTAAATTAGTCATGGAAACAATTTTAAAAACTTAATGTCTCATTCATTGCGAAGTTTTCAAAATGCACATACATAAATCAATGTTACTCGTTGTAATCCAAAACGAGCCTCTTCTCGAGTTCAAAATCACTTTTGTCACTTGAAGACACAATTTCAATTGATTTTTTTGTCACCATAAAGTAAGAGATAAATTTTACGACGACGGTCGATTGGTCAGTTTCTTGACCAAATAGGCATGATCGAAGCTCTTTTTAGAATATCAAACTCCTCGGAATTGGTACCTATTTTAAGTAAATGCTTTTCCGGTTTGTTGAAAAGTTGGATCCATGCATATATTTTATCCACTCTCAAAGAATCTGGTTCTTCTTGTTCACTTTCATAACCTATTAAATTATTGAGATATAATGTCACTGTGTCGTTGACAGAGAGTTTCATCTTCAATCACGCGTGAGCCGCTAACCTATTGAGTGAAAGCAATTGAAAGTGCATTGCTGAGAGACTGCTTAGAATAAATGAATAGAGCGTTTTGAAGTATACATATGTATATTGACAGGAAACATCACAGGGGTGCCAAAGTTGTTGAATTCCACATAAAAAGAGATGGTACAAAAACACATGAAAAAGGACGACAAAAAACCAGGTTTTGCTGTATTCCACAGGAGTTTATATGACAAAGGCTCCACCTTGTATGATTTTCCATACCTGTTTATGTGTCCGATATCTATCTTACAACAAAAAATAGGTGTCAGTCATACATTATGTCTATCAGAAAACAAACTATGCTTCAAATTTGATCATGGAACAAATGAGCTCCTACTTATTTCATATAACTTGTCTACTCCATGTAGTACAAATGCTCCTATTGTCGGGATATGGAAGGTTGGAAAATTGGGTTTTCGACTCACCTACCATTCTTAGAAATGCATATTGCTAAAAATATGTTAAAGTATCAGAAAACCATTATGTTGATTATCTTTTAATGTTGATTTCCAAAAAAGCTTCTTAAGTGATACAAATCTAAGCAAATCTCGGGTTTTTCTTATACTGATTGATTATTATTCACGTTATGATTTTTTACTTGTATACACACAAACAATTGATTAAATAGATTTTACTAGAAGAAAAACTAAAATTTAATTAAATAACTCCAATTCCCTTTGTTTGTTTTTTGAAGAAATGTTTCCATTATTTAGGGATGGGGTTGTGCTTGAATTTGTACATAATTTTTTAAAGCAATTTATTTTAATTCTATTGATATACACTCACTGCATAAAGAAAGAAGAGAAAAAAATCTTGCTTCATCGTTTTATCTGAAAAGTCAGTAAGATCCCTTGAAAAATTTTTGCGAATGTTTGAGTCGCAGCTATTAAACGTTGAATAGATGTGATAATCAAAAAATGACGACTAATCACCCTATGAAGTAAATGATAATGCTCTTGAATGTGCTGAAACAAGCCATTTTAAGCCTTCATGACTTTTATCAACATTTCGGTTTTCTCGTCCTCTTTATTGAAACTTGTTTACGCACATCCCCCAAACGCAATAATTTCCACTGATGACAGGTACTTCCTTCGATTGTCTTCCTGAAGGAGATGGGCCTCCCAATCAAGCCTTCATTTATCTCGCATTAATTGAACGAAAGACAGACACCGATAATTAATTCGGACCCGAGAACCATTAATCATCTTCCGACGCTGGTCAGCATCCGGGTATCTGCGAAGAGCAATTTCAAAAAGGTTTTGTTTGTGCTTTTTTTTACCTTGAAAGCAGCGATCGATTGAACTCTATCTTCTTATAATGAACCGTTGCATAATTATCTATTGTTATTCGCCGTCCAGACTTGACGATTGTTTTCGTTGTAATTTCTATCTCTACCGTAGAGAGTGAGTGACGTGTCATTCATTGTCACTCTGAATATTGGAAAGTTAATGTTCTATAAAAAACAATTCACTTATTGAAAAACATCATAATCTTGCTTCTAGGTTGACTCACAAGATTGATTAGTTCTCTTTTTTAAAAGTGCTTTTGACTCATTACGTACGATTAATTTTTAAACGCAATTTACATCATAGACATTGATCGTCAAATTAATCTGAATGTCCATGGGAATATAGATGAAGTATACATTCCAAATTACTTATACTAATAAAGAATGTATTTATTATATTCCAGAATAATTTTCCATGCAAATATGTGCTTCCTAAAAGCATACATTGTATATTCAAAAAGGGCAGTGATTTTTTATTTGAATTCTATAGAAAGTATGCACTATGTGGATCAACTCGATAGATGTGTTCATTTGATTTTTTTAGAGTTTTATTAAATGCAAACAAATTAAAAAAGAATTAAATTTTTATAGTGTTGTATTACAAAATGTTAAAAAAAAATAAATGACATCAAGCTTCTGAAGCGAATTTCAATCTTTATCTTGTATATAAGGAGTTAAATAACTCCCAAAGACCATAAAAAAACTTCGAAACAACAAAACATTGGTTATTGAAAGATGTTTCATGTAAAGATTGTATTCATTATTTTATTAACCTTCATCGTGAGCATTTGTTTAATGTTTAAAATATAGTTTAATACTTTTAATTTTACAATGAATATAAATTTTATTTTTTGATTTACGTACCGCAAATCCTACAGAGGCAATAGAAAGAGTCAGTGCTTATGATTTTAAAATCTATGGTTAGCTTAGTATGACTTTTATTAAATTAGTACTTTAAAGCCGTGCAAAGGCTATGGGTGAGGAACTTGTAATTTTGAATTTTGATCTAGCGTCGAGGACACTTGAGTTGGCATCCCTCTTTTCAAACAATCACCCCATGGTAACGTGAAACCTCTGAGCCTCGGCAGAGTTAACCCGGAACTTCTCGCGCAGGGTTTGTCATACCCACCGTCTAATTTTTTTCAAAGCTCCTTCTAAACTTTTTTTGGAAAATGGATAGTTTCTCTTGTACCTGACTTTAAGGTCATATCATTTGAAGGGCTTTAGCTAGTAGGCGAATTCTAAATATATATTTTTGTATATCTCCTCTTCGCGGGTATGTCATACCCTGTGCGTTGTAACGTCTTGGCACCACGTTGAAGATGTACGCTAAGCTAATTATTAAAGAATCTCTCGTTGCATTCTATCAGCCGTCTTTCCGGAGTCTCTTTGCTCCTTCCTTCGTCAGCAGGCCTCTCTCCTGGGTATCTCTCGTGGGAGTCTCCAGCAGTTCATCAAGAGTTCCCCTTTCTTTCTGAGAAGTCCACTCTTTTAAACACTAGGGGCGGGTTCACTACACGCCCCTCATCAATCCCCATTGGCCGACCTCAGGGTTTTGCACCCGGAACCAACGGTCTTGCACGTCATCCATTCGTGCAGAGATGACAAAAGTCCGGTCCCTCTCAAAGGTTCCCGGCGACAAGGGCCCGGCTGACATCTGGCACTTCAAACACCTCGCCGCCGCCTGCAGAGGCGCCAGCATTCAAGACGTACAGTCACTGCCCATGAATAGAAATAATGCAGCGATGCCTAGTCCAAAGTGTCCCCCAGACACACCGACGCCGACGGTCCAGCTGTCTGATCCAACACAATGCAGCTAAAAACACGTTTTCTCCAGCTGTGGAAATGTTTATGAATAGAGGCGCTTTCTCCATTGTGACGACGTCACAACTCCTTCCCCCTGAAAACGTCCATTTCACTGGACTGCTCTGGTCCAATGTTGGATCTGTTCTTATGACTGACTCAAAAAAAAGAATGTCTTAACAATGAGATCAACCAGGACAGCAATCCAATAATAAAAAAAAACACTCAAAAATATGATAATAAGTAAATCCAAAATTCCATAACATTTTACACACTTTACAATAAAAACCTAAATTTCAAATCTTGGATTCTTTTCTTAATGTTACATCTCGTCTTAAAAAACTTGAGTTTTAAGTGAATAAGTTAAATGCTAACATTTTACTAATATTACTATACGTTAAATCACACGTAACTACTGTACTAGACATCTATGTGCTTACACTTGGCTGAGAGACAGAAAAGATTTTCAGTAACATAAATTTTTGTTTCCACCATATACACACAATACAGTAATATAGACACAAAAATACAATAAAAAGTTAAAATTAATTAATAGGAAATTTTTAAATGACTGCTTATTCCAGTCTGTTTAATCCACTGACATTTCTATGTAACTTTCTTTAATTAAAGTAAATGATTTTTTTAAAAATTACATTAAAAAAAAAACTGTAAATACAAACATTTGGAATTATTTGGGCTAAACAACATTAGTTTAAAGATAAATTTCCATCTTAGCACTTTGCACACTTTCTCACAATATTTATAACAAGTTATTCCACAATTCTTTATCTTTCCTACTACAACGTTGGGTAAAGTGGTAATTATGGCACTATCATTAAAAATACAATTAACCTCGTACTTCCTCAGCTCACGAAATGAACTCACTACATCTCTATTATGTACACGTAAGAAACTTTCCCACTGCGCTAATTTACCTTTGGTCGGTATGAATTCCGATCTCACACTCCTCAACCCTTGTAATACTAAGTCTATTTGCTTTACACGATTTTTCCAAATTTGCGCCAAGATGTCTATATTAACCAATCGACGTAAGGCAAACTGCGGTAACCGTTCCAAAACCTGAGTAGTTAATTTACATCCATAAGAAGATGCGCATATGATCTTAAAACTCCTTTTTCTAATGTAAATGCCAAATGGCATTACGTATGCGGCATACTTCTGATATCTCAGCATGAGTGAACGACGAAAGTACCACTTCCACAAATCCAGTACCCTGACCCACGAGGCCGTGCTTTTCTTCTCTACAAAACCTTCCATTTTTAACCAAAAATGAAACTCGGCTCGCGTCACCTGGTTCAAACGCCTATACTTAATACACGGGTACGGGTCTCGGTTCACTTTTCTCAACTTAACAGCCGACAGTGTACGATTGAACTGCCCCATCTCGATTACACTCACATCCCTAGGATACCCAAACTCCTCTCCCAGAGTATTAATCAATCTCAGGTTTATCCAAAAAGTTTTAATTTTAAATGGTTTTCCTCTACTTAACTGGTTATCCCTCTGCATTAAAGAAATCGTCCTGGGATCTGGAGGAAACCTTTCTTTATTTCTATCAACGACCATTCGTAAATAGTTAATTCTATCCGGCGGTAATTTAAAGTGCAGTTGACTTTCCCTTAAAACACCCCGAAAGTCAAAATCCATAAATAGCTTTACCGGATAGGGGAATTCGGTTTCTTTCTCTATTCCCTCCGAGCTATTTTCTGTAACAATATTTACAGATTCCGGCCTCCTACGATACAGTTTTACTAAATTTACACGATAAATTGCACTACGATCCCTTTTTCTGGGTAAATCGTAATTAAATTCTGAACTTGTCATTTTAGCAGCCCCTAACCAATTCTTATCAATACCCTTTGAATTGGGGGGAATCAAACGCATGGTTGATTTATCTCCGACATCTTTCCTAACAACGGCGCACGCGTAAGTTTCTTTCCCTTTCCTCTGTTCCGCTTTTATACTAGCCATTGTAGGGTTTTGAAAACTTTTATGATCTACTGTTAGGCCCCCTCCCCTTTCAACTGAGAGTTGACTAGCCTCCTTTTCATCACTCTTAATTTCACAATTCAATGTTGCAGGGATAGTAAAACCCGTCTCTACTATCAATCCTCGAGAACTTACTCCTATGTCCTCATGATTTATTACTGGCTGTGCCACCGTCATCACAGCTGTAACGCTCTCCTTAACTGCCCTTGACCCCACCTTCCATTCACAATCACGAATTCCAAAATTATAGACTTCTTTCCCTTTCTCAAGCCTAGACAGTTTATCCTTCTCTTTTCCTACCCTTCTCACTTCGGACAAGGGATTAACACACGTGCGTTTCACCGGGGGGTCACAAATTTCAATTCTAACTTCAGAAGGCATGGCGGTTTTTTCACTACTATCACCATCCGGATTACTCACCGGCCTACACTTTTTAATCGGTTCACTAACTTCCATGGACCGATTTCCTGACAAATAACTCTCCTGTGCGCAATTCGCGACTTTATCTTCTACTTTTAGATGAGATGCCCGTTTTTGTAACTTATCTCGGCGTACAGCTCTCAATCGCTCTAATTCTCGTTCCCTCATTAGTTTACGCTCTTCAAACCCCTTTATTTTAAGTTCCCTTTCCTTATTTACACGTTCACGCTCAAGTTCCCGTTCCTTATTTTCACGTTCCCGTTTTTCTTCCAAAATACCCTCTAACAAACAATTAGCTAATTCTTCATTATAGTATTCACTCTGACAAATTCTATTCTTAATTTCTATCTTAAGTAAAGTATTATCGGCTTCGACTCCCAACTCTTTCGCCATTTCTACCAATACGTCTTTTCTTTGCCTTAATAAGTATGCCATGATGCACTAATACACACAAAACCAAAACTAAGCTTAATTGTCCCAAAAATTATACAAAACTCAACGCACACTAGAAATACACTAGACCTAGACTTAACTATAATTCACAAAAATCCTAAAACAAAACAGTACTCTCCACAGTAACTGTACCAATAAAACAAGTATAACTACTGTATACTTAACTGTATTTGACAAAAACGCACAAATCTTAAAAGCAATATAGTACTCTACACAGTAACTGTACCCGAAACAAGTATTACTATATACTTAACTATATTTCACAAATGTGCGCAAATCTTAAAAACAATACAGTACTCTGCACAGTAACTGTACCAACGAAACAAGTATAACTACTATATACTTAACTATATTTCACAAATGTGCGCAAATCTTAAAAACAATACAGTACTCTGCACAGTAACTGTACCAACGAAACAAGTATAACTACTATATACTTAACTATATTTCACAAATGTGCGCAAATCTCAAAAACAGTACAGTACTCTGCACAGTAACTGTACCAACGAAGCAAGTATAACTACTATATACTTAACTATATTTCACAAACAACAATACTAATAAATCGCACATTTATACATCATACAAAACTTAAAAAATCTTTCTAGTCTCTCTTTCTAGTGTTTTCTAACTTTACCTAGTACGTAAATTCTCATACTACCAAAATTTTACATACATTAATCATAACAATAATGATAATCAATTGCTGCCCCGAGTATAATCTCAAAGAAAAGACTCACCTTTGTGTTTCGAATCACTGCCAAAATCTATGGCACACCTGGACGGAAATTCACAGCACACCTGGTCGGGAATCACACACTGAATCCTCTTGACTTCCTTCAAAATTAGCCGACGGAAATCAGGGTCTGTTTTCGGCTTTCCTCCGCTTGTTTCTTTCGTTGATTCACCCAACACGATTCACATACAGTAAAATGGACAGCAGGCTCTCCTGGAATTTTCCAGCAACAGGAACACACTTTAACGATAAGGATGGAGACACCACAGGAACTCAGGAGAAATTTGCGTTGTTTAAAGTTCTTATTTTTCTCGCACACACGGCTGGCATTTTCTCTTTGTTATTTCTTTTTTTCTCAAAAATTATTTTAAATAAAAAAGGATTCGGGCATTTAATTAATTTGCCAAATGCCAATCCCAGCTCGCTGCCACCAATTTAATTAGCTGTAACGTCTTGGCACCACATTGAAGATGTACGCTAAGCTAATTATTAAAGAATCTCTCGTTGTATTCTATCAGCCGTCTTTCCGGAGTCTCTTTGCTCCTTCCTTCGTCAGCAGGCCTCTCTCCTGGGTATCTCTCGTGGGAGTCTCCAGCAGTTCATCAGGAGTTCCCCTTTCTTTCTGAAGTCCCCTCTTTTAAACACTAGGGGCGGGTTCACTACACGCCCCTCATCAATCCCCATTGGCCGACCTCAGGCTTTTGCACCCGGCACCAACGGTCTTGCACGTCATCCATTCGTGCAGAGATGACAAAAGTCCGGTCCCTCTCAAAGGTTCCCGGCGACAAGGGCCCGGCTGACATCTGGCACTTCAAACACCTCGCCGCCGCCTGCAGAGGCGCCAGCATTCAAGACGTACAATCACTGCCCATGAATAGAAATAATGCAGCGATGCCTAGTCCATAGTGTCCCCCAGACACACCGACGCCAACGGTCCAGCTGTCTGATCCAACACAATGCAGCTAAAAACACGTTTTATCCAGCTGTGGAAATGTTTATGAATAGAGGCGCTTTCTCCATTGTGACGACGTCACAGCGTGAATTACCGTTAAAGCTCTGAATGCATGAGCACGCTTTAAATCTTTCTTATGTTGTGGCGTATTATTGTAGTTATGATGAAAAAATGGGATATTTAAGTAATTTAATAGATACAGTATTTATTAGATGTAGTACAGCAATATTTTCGGATGAAAAAAAGTCTCTTTGTGGTTATGAGGAAGAAAAATCAAATGATGAAGAGTATAACAGCACGTATGATTCCTCCACTGAAATCGATCCAGATTTAGGAAAAAGGAGACACTGTTAAAAATAAATGTTTTATATGTAGAGACACAAAAACATTTGTGAAGAACGTAATTTTAAAGGAGACAACTGGTACATATCTTATCCACTTTCAGAGGAACTTTTGAAGAAAAAAAAACTATAACTGGAGCAAAAAATAAGAGAAAATAAAAAAGAAATTCCAAAATTTTGAATTTAACGAATAGAGAAGTTTATATACTTTTATATGTTTAGTTCGAAAAAGTTACAGATCAAACAAAATTAAACTCCAGGGAAAACATCTCACAAACTCACGGCGAGTTTAAGGGAGTGTATAAACAATGCACTGAATGCCCTTTTAAAAAGAACCGAAAAACTAAATTTACGTTTGAAAAATGTAATAAATATATTGCATTTCCTACTTTTCTACCTTTTTAACATTTGTATACAAATTTTTTATGGTAAAAACACAATGTAAACCTCTTTGAGTATGACACACCCTGCGCGAGAACTTTAGGTCCTTTATTTCGCGTGAGTATTGCCGGGTTAATGTGAATCGACCCACAAGTATTGTTAAGATCTTATCATACGTATTTGGAGAAGTTTTCTAACAAGCGACTGTAACGTCGTGGAACTAGATAGAAGGTGTACGCCAAGCTAATTATTAAAGAATGCCTTATTACTGTGATCTAATCAAATGTTTATTTGACGACAACATTCAAAAGATCATTGGAAAGAGAAAAAAAATTAGTTACAAGTGTTCGTTTGATACAGCCAGCTAGTTCTATTTCATATTGGTGTCTGCATAGAGGTCCGCTCCTTGCTTCGTTTTTCAGTCGCCCGTTGGGTACCGCCTCAGGAGTCTCTCGTCGGTATGGATCCGGAGGCTCACGCCTTGTGCTTGCTTCCTATATCCGTCCCTAACGTCTCGCAGATCAATCGTCGGAGTCGATCGGAGTCCTCCCCTCTTTCTTCGTCCACAGGCTTCTCTTTTTAGAATCTCTCGTTGGAGTCTGTCCGGAGTCTTTTCCTTCGTCCACAGGCTTCTCTTTTGAGTATCTCTCGTAGGAGTCTGTCCGGAGTCTTTTTTCTCTTTTTCGAAGTCCACTGTTTTAAACTCTAGGGGCGGGTTCACTCCACGCCCCTCATCAATCCCCATTAGCCAGCCTCAGGGCTTTGCACCCGGCACCAACGGTCTTGCACGTCATCCATTCGTGCAGAGATAAGAAAAGTCCGGTCCCTCTCAAAGGTTCCCGGCGACAAGGGCCCGGCTGACATCTGGCACTTCAAACACCTCGCCGCTGCCTGCAGAGGCATCAGCATTCAAGACGTACAATCACTGCCCATGAATGGAAAATAATGCAGCGATGTCCGGCCCATAGTGTCCGCCAGTCACACCGTCACCGACAGTCCAGCTGTTCGGCACAGCAGAATGCAGCTAAAGCCACGTGGTCCCCAGCTGTGGAGCCTCTAATGAATAGGGGTGACTCCTCCATTGTGACGACGTCACACGACCATTTGGAGCGATTTTTGCCGAGTTAACGTAGCAACGGCTTCCAACAACTTTTCCCAGTGAACTGAAAGAATTGCTCGAAATTCCAGCCTTTACAGTTCTGCGGATCCTTACGTCACAAACAAGATAGCAGTCTCAGCTTCGTCAAACGCAACAGAAATTAAATGTAATATTTTAATGGCATAAAATAGTTCAATAGCGTATAGTCTTTTAAGCAGAATGACTCTCCATTTATGTTTACGGCCTTTAACAAAAGCACGACCTGAGTAAAATAAATAATATAGGATGTTCACTTTCCAAAGCAAAAAAATCGGTCAGTAATTTTTCAATGTGAAAATACAGGTGGGTGAGGCAAGAGCATATCGTTCTGTTTATGGCAACCCTTTACCCTCACAGCTGCTCGAGTGAGTGAGTAAATATTTACGATGCACTGTTCAGCTACACATCGGCTTTTGGCGATGGACCTTGTAATTTTGAACCATGGTAAAGTTACGAGGATGACACCTGATCTGGCACCCCCTCTACTAACTACCACACCACACCAACGGGAGGATGTTTGAGCTCTCGACAGATTTAACGTACATCCCTCCCCTACACGGTAGGTCTTCAGCGGTAATAGGCTCGAATTCATGACACGCCAGTCATGAGCTAGTTATCTTGACCACTAGGCTACCGCGGTCGCTACAGCTGCTCGAAACGGCTGTTCTAAAGAGACTCGAGTTGCTCTGAGACATACGTGCGTGATAAGGCCTTTAGCCTTCCGGAGCAACGGAAATCAAATTTATGGCTGAGCATTGCCCGCCAAGAGATGGCGGCCATAACGTCTCCGTTACTACGAGTACGAACAATAGTTGAAAGGCCTGGTTTGGAAAATGTCTAGAAAGGTGTATGGAATCTTGCTTTTTTTATAGAGATATGAATAAATACCAGAAAGATATAGCTTTTAAATTAATTGTCTTTACGATTTCTTCGCAGGAGTAAAGAATATTTCAAGTCA
The DNA here is from genome assembly GCA_019973975.1 of Trichonephila clavata. Classification (NCBI taxonomy): domain Eukaryota; kingdom Metazoa; phylum Arthropoda; class Arachnida; order Araneae; family Nephilidae; genus Trichonephila; species Trichonephila clavata. The sequence goes on along the minus strand of BMAO01030002.1, from coordinate 31,946 downwards.
GACATCCCAAATTTCGGATGCCGTAAGTAGTCGTTTCCCTCGCTTTTTCAAGACGAGCTTCCCATATCTGTCATTGCTCCATTGAACCTCCTACCTCTACCCCTTTATCAAAGATATTAACTAACGGAGATTATCTAACAAGAAAACTTATAATGTTACTAGTTAAATTTTAGATAAGAGGCTGTGAATCCACAGGATTTAGGTTCTAGATGATGATATTAATGTCTTTGACGCAAGAGAGTAGATAAATCCATGTATGCATGTATTAGAAAGGGAGAGGTCTAACAGAATGGTTAAATTTTCTGGGTCTTTTTGGTTATATAACAATAGGAAGTTAATGATAATGTACTTATTTTTATACATGGAACAATAGCAGACATTATTACTGTGAGTGTTGGTATAGAGATCTCACTTTTGAAACTCTCACTCTTACTTTTTGAAAATTAAATGTCCCATAATGCAAGTTTGAAGTTAATATAGTTTTTTTTTCTTCTAATATTTAACAAAAAAAACTTTTTTTTAAAATAAATAGTACGGAAATTAAACGGCCGGTAAAAAACAACCACATACGTCGTTCATGTATAGCTGCACACATTTGAAAGGATAAGAAAGGAAATAGAGCAGAATGAATGTTTTTTTTTAATTAAAGAATTGTCAATTCTCGAACTAACTTTCTCATATAATTAATATCAAGCATTCTTAAAATGCGTAATGTACTGTAGTATTCCATATCATTTTGAACAATAGTTGATGTACTGAATCGCGTTTTTTTTTCTCTCTTGTTAACCATCCATTCACTTTTAATATTCTTCAGATAAAATATTTTAAATAAAAATGAATTTTAAGTTTTGTTCTCTCTCTTTCACACACACACACACGGAGAGATAGAGTACTTTGAATTTTCATTTCGGTATTACAATTTAAGCGAAAGAAAAGTTTTCAATTTTGGAAATCGTTATAGGTTTTCAATACATTCAACTCGCGTTTTTAATGCAGATCTTTGTGCAGCAAGGTATTTTCTAATCATTATCTTTTAGAACCCAATTGTTCTTGTAAGCTTTCATTTTTTTCATAGTTCGTCATTATGTATGTGGGAATTGATTCTATTAATTCTATTCAATTCTTTAGAAATAATCGAAAGTATGAAAACTAATTTACAACAATTGGGTACTCGATTTTTTCGGAAGAACATAATTAGAAATGTACATGATGTGTACTTTAAATTGCTATATAAGGGACATATTAATTTGAACTTAGTCAAAAACACATTAACCCGGCACTTCTCGCGCAGGGTATGTCATACTCACCATGAAACTTTTTTCAAAATTCCATCCAAACCTTTTTTTGGAAAATGAATAGTTTCTCGTGCAGTTGCTGACTTTAAGATCATATCCCTTGAGGGGGTCTTTGCTTGTAGACGAATTCTAAATATATAGTTTTGGATACCACCTCTTCGGGTATGTCATGACCTGAGCGTGAATCACATCGTTACAGTTCTAAATGCACGAGAATGCTTTAAAATCTTTCTTATTTTATGGCGCATTATTGTAATTATGATGAAGAAATGTGATATTTAAGTAATTTAATAGATACAGTACTTATAACAGATGTAGTACAGCAATATTTTCGGATGAAGAAAGGCTCTTTGCGGGGATGATGATGAAGAACCGAATGATGAAGAGTCTACAATAGCAAATAGAGATTCCTCTACTGAAATATATCCAGATAATTTAACTGAGGGAGCAATTATCGTCCTTGATAAAATGACCACATTATATTCAATAGCTCGAAAATGTAATCGTTAGCTTATGATATTTTTTTTGTGTTGTTGAATGTTTCCACAATAAATGTGTAAGTTATTTTGTTAAGTACTCAGGAACCACCTTTTAAACATTGAACCAGACACGAATTTCTGAAGTGTTTTGGATTTAGATTTACAGAAGAATATAAAGAATGTAGAAACTAGCAAGCAATGCTTCTACGAAATTAAAAAAAACATTTAAGATCCAGTGAAAACATCGCACGCACACGCGACGAAGATTAAATGAGTGTTTTAACGATGTACTAAATGCCCTAATAAAAAGCACAGGAAAACTTAATTTACGTGTTAAAAATGTAATAAACATATTGTATTTTCTACTTTTCTTCCTTTTCCCCCTTTGTATGCAAATTTTACTGTAAAAACAGAATGTAAACTTGTTTTGGGTATAAGATACCTTTCGGGTGAAATTCTGTTCGTTTTTTTCGCGCGAGGAATGCCGGTTTAAGGTTTACATCTCTTTTAATATATCAAAAAGATTAATATCTGAAATTAAGGCCAATGCTGAGCAATTAATAATATGCATTAGTAACTAAGTAATGATGGCTTTCTTTTTTCAATATGGTTATAAAACATGTGCTTTTTTCAATTCCTACTATTAGATCACACTCTCATATATATATATATATAGTTCAGATTTTCAATCATTAATAAAATACTTTCTATTCATCCATTCAAGTTCAAATACATTTTTTCAAACTTGCATTGGAGGACACTTGATGTTCATACAGTTTATTAAATGATAATCTATTAATTAAATTAAAAAATTAAATAAATATTAGCAAACAAAAATAATAGTCCAACAGCATATATGGAAAGGCAAATCGTTTGCTGTGTCCCTGTAACGTAATGGATAGCGCACTGGACTTCTAATCCATAGGTCGTGGTTTCGAATCCCACCTGGGATTGCCTAATTTCTGAAAATGTGGTTGAATTTTTACTATACTATTTTATTTGAATAATTAAATTTAATTAAGGAATAAAAAATCCAACAAAAAATGGTCCACCCCCATATAGAAAGGAAAATGGAAAATTACAAGGAAAATCGCTTTCCATCCTGTCACTTAATATTGTGATTCTGTCATATGTATATATATATTTATATTAATTGTAACTATTTAATAAAAAGTAACTAAATAATAAAATTTTTCTTTGTTGACCTAAGTAGGAATTGAGTTATTTTTTATATTACTTGTGCTCCTTATATATATATATATATATATATATATATATATAAATAGACGATTTTTAATCGAACAACGTTTAGACCAGGGGTGGTCAACCTTTTTGGAAAGAATACCAGCCTTTGAATAAAACAATTATGCGTGACACTTACAACTTTTCCAACAAAAGTAAAAAAAGGTGAAAAAATGTTACTTACGGGCTTTTGTGGGATTTTTACGTAAATAGAATGTTTTTTAGGCAAATCCAAGTAAAACAGAAAAATACAATTTTTCCTTTGCAATCTTAAATTTGAATTATTTACGTGTCACGTAATATCGATGTGAAAAGCTTAATCCCATAGACAATTTTCATTCTTCTCAGTAGCAAGCACTCTCAAGGCATTTCGTGTTTTTTCCAGATATTTAAAAAAAACGCTCTCTGAAGTTCCAAAATCTCTTGAGTGTACTTCCTTTGATATGCCAGCGCAGAGAGCAATGAAGAGTATCCTCTAAATGTTAATTTTCTATTGTAATTCGCATACTTAAGTATATTTAAAATAAATCATATTGTTTTTTTGTTTAAAATCCCCACATTTCAATAAAATTGTAAAAAAAAAAAAGTTACTTATTTTTTTCCCATTTTTAAAAAAAATTTCAATAAGTCTTCGCGTGCCATTATTACAACTCTGCTGTGTCACACCGTGGTACGCGTGCCACGGGTTGACCACCCCTGTTTAGACAAAGCAACTAGAGAATGAAAATTCAAAGCAAAGTGTTTGTTAGAGTCTAAATGTATTTACCTTCCTTTTATGGTACAAAGATTTTACGAAAGAGTTTCCTGTATAGCAAAAATATCAAAGTTTCATATCTTAAACAAATAGAAATATTAACATAGATTACATACAGTTAATCTCTAAAAGTATATTTTAACAGCTAACGAAGGAAAGCACTTTTTCATTTTTTGTATTAAAAATGAAAATATATTTTATACTTCTGCAGTTGCCTATGAAATAAAATATGGTGTATTAGATTTTAAACATAAAAATGCTTTATATGTATATATTATACAATTCTTAGGTTTTAAGAATTAGGTCAGTGGTGTGCTGAAAGAAAAACGAATGAATTGAAATTATAAAGGTTTACAAAGAATAGGATATATATTTTTTCCCTATGTACATACTAAGAGTATACACGTTCTTCACCCGATGAATTTAAAAATATAACAATCGATAGAAGAATAAAAATAAATAAATTCAAAATTTAAAAAAAATAGTTTGTATAATTTTAAGTAAATTGCGAATTAAGCTTCAAAAATATACCAACTATGCTCCGACGTTAATGAACATAACGTCCTTATAATTAATTATTGTAAAAACAGTTGTACATTAATAACATTTAAATAAACTTATTAATGTATGTTATTTCATGCATTTTGTAAGCATGGATTTAAAATTACGTTTTAATTTTCACAGTATTCATTATTTTAACAATATTTCACTTTTTAATTTCAGGAAATACTAAATTTTGAAATATTATTAAATGCCACATGCACCTCTCATATACGTGTTTATAATTAATACTTAACAGGGGTATGTACATGTGTGGTTACAAAACAATAGAAAATCCTTAGATTTATAAGTAATTTCTTATTAGCATGATCTAGGACCGTCTTTGGTATGTATTACAGCTTGGATTTGCCTAGGAATCGATCCATACAAGTGTTGAAGAGTGTTTAGAGGAATATGTACCATTCTTTATGAATATATTGTGAAAGTGCTGGGAGAGATGCCGGCGGAGAATATCGATTCCATATTGGATGGTCTAAAATAGACCAGAACTCTTCAATCATATTGATGTAGGATGACTGTGTGGGCCAAGATAAATATTTAACTTTACCCTCCTTTTTATCAGACCATGATTGGACAAGTCCAGCTTCATGGATTGATGCATTATCATCCTGGAAAATTCTATCTTCTGCATTAAATACAGTTTGCATTATAGGATGGACCTGATCAGTTAAAATTTCAATAAACTTCTCAATACTGATCTTTTCTTTTTGGGCTACAATTGGTCCAGTAGAAAACCACAATACGGTTGCCCATATTGTAATAGATCCACCATCATACTTGGCAGTTGGAAGGAGACAATCACGATCATACGCTTCTGCTGGTGTTCTGTGGCCTAGGTAGCCAAGTGGTCAGGGTATCGGATCATGGCTAGCGTGTCATGAGATCAAGCCCCAGTACCACTGAAGACCCACCGTGTAGGGGAGTGATGCACGTTCAATCTTTCTAGAGCTCAAGCGTCCTCCCGGTGGTGTGGTAGTTAGGAGAGGGGTGTGACAGGTCAGGTATCGTCCACGTCACTTGACCATAGTTCAAAATTATGCGGTCCGTCACCAAAAGCCCTCGTGTAGCTGAACAGTGTGACGTTTATTCACTCACTCACTCACCTGGTGTTCTCGAAACGAGCACCCGTCCTGTAGTTGCAGGGAAAAGCGCGAAGAATGATTCGTCATATTACTTTTTTTCCATTTATCAATCGACCAGGTCTGACACTACTGTTGACAAATTTTCACATTAACATCTATGACATGTGGCTTGGGGATTGCGGCTATGTCACAAATGTTGTGCTTATGAAAATCTTTCTCTAGCTGTAATCATTAACACTGGAGTATCCAGACACTGATTGAGCTATGCGGTCACTTTAACTGCAGTTTTTTGGTTTTTAGACAATAACAATCCGCTTCAATACCTGTCGGGCTCATTCACTAACACTTTCTTTCCGTCCCCTATATATTTTTACTTTGCTGAACTTATCTTGTAGCATTGTGTGTATGCTTACATGACTTTAGACATCAAGACTCAAGAAACGCCTAAAGTATAGGTTGTTTTTGTCACACTTGCTCCGTTGGACGAGTGACCGCGGTAGCAAAGTGGCCAAGGTCATGGATTTGTGACAGACACGTCATGAGCCCGAGCCTATACCGCTGAAGACCCGTCATGCAGAGAGGGCTTATGCACTTTAAATATGTCAATGCAGTTAGGACAAGGTGGTGTCAGCTCAGATTTCGTCCTCGTCCCTTGACCATGATTCTAAATTACGAGGTCTGTCACCAAAATACCTCGCGTAGCTGAATTGTGTTACATTACTATTCACTCAGTCACTTGTTTGTTAGTCTCAGTTAATATATTCCACTCAACTAAATTTAACACTTTATACAATTTTTGGATTTTAATTACAACAATATTAATCTTTTCAATAAATGATACATCAAATGTATATTTAATATGAAAACCATGTTTTTATTTGAATTGAATGTAAAAAATACGTGGAATTAGTTTGGTTTTAAAACAAGAATATACGTTAAACTCTATCCTACCATATATCGGGCCTTTGTAATTAATTTAAGCACTCAATACAATAAATTGCCAGAGCCCTTTAATTTCTTGCTCCCCATTGCATTAAAAGTTAAGAGCGTTCAATTTTGAATGGAGTGCACGAAACCAACTCGTTCTAAAATGCTTCCAAGAAAGACATTAACATCTTCTGCATTCTTTAACAATCGAGCGTTCTTCCCTGATGACCCAAAGACCGATTTCCTCCATCGAGGTTAAGCCAACAACACTCATTAACGATCCTGCTAAGGTAGCCGACTTCACATCGACACATCCCTGAATAAACAGATTGAGAGGGGGGGGGGATTCTGACCCTCCCTCTAGCCTCCACGTGCAAATTACTGTCTCCATAGTCTAATCCACTCCGGTGAGAGAGAGAGTTGTGCTTCTGGAATTCTCTCTAGTCCGGCACGATATCCGGAATGTTCATTTGCATTTCATTTTCGGTCAACCCTTCTGCCCCCCTCCCTTTAAACCTCCTCTTTTAATCTGCTCACTCCCCTCTTCGCGTGTCCCTGGAGATGAGTTAACTAACAATCCTTTCCTGCCTTCGCCTTTGAAAGGACGCCCAGTGTTTTCTCCAGGGTACAACGGATTATAATTTGGACATATTTAATATTACATATTAAATGATATTGTAACAGATTTAAATTTATAATAATACTACCCTTTATTGGAAAATTAGACGAAGAGTGTAGTTTCGTTAAAATAATTAAATTAAGGAGGAAGGACAGGCTTTTTTCTTTATTTAAATAATTACATTATGACGACATTAATTACTTCCAATTCTCATTATTACACATAGATTAAATGAGATATATGTATGGAAAACACTTTATTATTACATAGAGTGAGTTAAGGTTTATATTAACGTAACTCTATCATGGGACGCGAGGGTTTTACATGCAGCCATTACACTCGCAGTGTAATGGCTGCTGCACATTAAATCTGATGAAGCCGCCGATCCGGTATAGTGGTTAGTGACGCTGATAGCTGTGCCTTAGGGGCTGGGTTTGAAACCCAGAGAATGCATGGATATTTGCAAATATATAGTGCCTTTGTGGCATGTGGGTACTTTAAATAGCCGTCGAGCCGCTAGTCCTCTCGTGAGGTTGGAGGAAGGGGAAGAGAGGTTGGAGGCCTCTGACCACCCGAAGAGTGTGCTCCCTCAAAATTGGACTGAAACCGAGCCAAATCGTAATGACACCTGAATGGTGTTCAAAGCTACGGATAATGACATGCGTATATGTAGCCTCTTGCCATGATGAATTTCGTGGCCCTTGATCTGATGTTACTATCGATCAGGTGGCATAAGTAACAGCAACAGGTCTGATGAGACTAAAATTTCCTCCCATTTGGTGTGGAAGTTAGGATATCGGGTAATAGCTAAGGTATCGTCCTCTTCCATGGTTAAAAATTAAGAGGTCCTTTGCCAATAGCCCTCGTGTTTCTCTGATTTTTATTTGAAATTTCATTTCGAAGTAAATATCAACAAAACTAAATCAAATTTTTAAATATTATTTATAATTTTAAAAAAATAACAATTTTTAAAAATTATTAGTTATTGAATAATTATTATTTAAGTTTCGAAATTCCTTTTGGAAACTACATATGTCTTTCTTATGTTATCTATTCTTAGCAGAGTTAACCGTATATAACTGTGCAAAACCCTTTATATAACTTTATGAGGTAATGAATTATAGTAAGAACATGGCAGAATTCAACCCCTTTAATGTTATTACAGTCATTAACTCTTGTACCATTCTTCAAAACTGCGCAGCGGCTGTCTTGCTTTTGAAAAATGACCTGAAAAATATTCAGTTTGGGGATTAATATTTGCTTATGAATATTAACCATACTGTATTTGACTACTTATAGCAATGCATTTTTAATCAGCTGCACTTGTGTGTTTAAATGAAAAAAATTATATATGCTATTCATTTATTCTGTATTGCACTAATAACGTCTGAAACAGAAATATACAAAGTTTCTAAATATCGTGAAACTGAAAGTTACTTCTAAATACCTTAAATGAGCATAAAGTGGTTGTAATCTTCTGCGAGGAGTTTGTGGCCGCGGTGGCCAAGTGGTCTAGGCATCGTATCATGGCTAGCATGTCAAGAGTTCGATCCCAGTACCACTCAAGATTCGCCGTATAGGGGAGCAATTCACGTTAAATCTGTCGAGAGCTCAAACGTCCTCCCACTGGTGTGGTGTGGTAGTTAGGAGAGGGGGTGCCAGCTCAGGTGTCGTCCGCGTCACTTGACCATGGTTCAAAATCACGCGGACCGTCACCAAAAGCCCTCGTGTTGCTAATCAGTGCGAAGTTAATATTCACTCACTCTGCGAGGAGTTATTCATGTTACCGTAGTAGTCTAGTGGTCAAGGTAATGAACTCTTGACCGGTGTGTTATGAGTTCGATCCTAGTAACGCTGAAGACACGCCATGCAGAGGGATGGATGTACGTTAAATATGTGTCGAAGTTCAAACGTCCTTTCGTTGGTGTGGTGTGGAAGTTAGGAAATGGGGGGCGCTCAGGTGTCGTCCTCGTCATTTGACCATGGTTCAAAATTATGAGGTCCGTCGCCAAAAACCCTCGTGTTGCTGAAGAGTGTTTTGTTAATTTTCACTCACTCGCTGAGTTTTTCATCATTTGTTATGCCTTCATATTGTTTTGTATTTGGCATTTGAACAGCTGTAGCTTGATCTTTTTCGTAATGAAAGGAAACAGGTACATTTTGAAGTTTGTATTAAGAGTATTATTCAATATATGGGATTTAAAAATGATTGCAATGCGTTAAGAAATTATAAAACCACTAACCAATTTGTGTGTTTCTGAAGAACATATAATACGCAATTATTTTAGTATTTAAATTAAGTATTAATTTAGTATTTAGTATTAAGTATTTAAATTTAGTAGTCAAATCATTTCTGTACTAATTACGTGTTTTTTTTTTTTAAAACTAAATTTTATAAAAAATTTCTCATTTTTCTAAAAATGAAATGGAATCATTGGAAAGAAATTATAAAAACACCTGTGCACATTATACATAACGTATCAAAATCATTATAAAGTGTATTTGTTAATATTTTATAAAAGCAATGCTTTAGAATGAAAAGGGCAAGTTTTGATTTTATTATCCTCGGTTTAGCTGAAGATGGTCTAAGAAAAGAACTATCTGACAGTAAAGTTTTTAAAAAAAATCTAAGAGTTCTACAAAATTTGAAAGATAAATATCTACTAAAATGAAACGTTCTAAAACTGCCATTCAGTATGTCATAATTGAAGAAAATGATTACAAAAATAAAACGATTTAAAAAAAAAGGATTTTGATAGTTTGGGACTATATTTTATTAACCAAAAAGGTATTTGTTTTACAAGTAAGACTTCAAAACATTCAAGCATTTATATATACAATATAAAACATAAAATAATTGAAACAACATCAAAAAGTACTGAAATGGACTCAAAAGTCTAAAACCGTCGAACGTTGAAAAGAAACAAATATTTTCTTATGTAAATAAATTTTGCATTGAGTGTTTCGAGATAACTGCAAACATTATTTTAATGAGTTGAGGAAGGAATCTGGAAAATGTATCCATCGAAATGCGTATGAGTAAAAATAAATGTCGTACCATATAGCTACTCTAGTGCTTTTGGCACTCGAGTGCATGAACCTCCTAATTTTGAACCATGGTCAAGTGACGAGGACGACACCTGAGCTGGCACCCCCGCCCTTTCCTAACTTCCACACTACAACAACGGGAGGACATTTGAGCCTCCACAGATTTAAAGCGCATCGCATCCTTTCACGGCTGGTTTTCAGCTCTACTAGGTTCGAACTCATGACACGCATTGGAGTCCGTTACGTTGACCACTAAGCAACCACGGCCACATCGAAATGTGAAAAGAGGATCAGTAATGATTTAGGAAGCCTTCAGTCATGGTTGAATTGTCCTGTTTGCAACTAATTTCAAGACGTATGGACACTTCCCAGTATTAAGCTATATTAGCGATGCTCAACCTGTGGCCCACCAAACATTTTTAAGTGACCCAGTCCTGACCTATTGCTCTGAGAAATTCTTTTATTTAAGACAATGTATTAAAAATTTGGTGGAAAATATTTTGATAAGAAATCAAATATACCAATTTTACTCTTTTGCTGTCGATGTCGTTCGGTGGCGAATTGATATTCTTTTTTTATTCGTAACGGTTACGGTTAGTAATAACAGACAATATTGGAGTAGCGACCATTTTATTAGTCAAACTAATTTTGAACATCTCATACCTTGAAAGCGAAAAATATTCAAACTATTTGGAGGTGGACTGTTTTGTTGTGAAAAACAAACATGGATCAGTACTTGTTTGATTTATCACGAAAAAGTGCTGTATTAAAAAATACCAATAAACAGGAATCATTCAATGACACTTTTCCTCTTTCAAGAGGTGATAAATAGGCTTTAGTGAATATTCTCTGCAACAGCAAATAAAGCGTTTTGTCAGTAATAACAAAGTAACATTCATGCCACAGTAATAACAAAGTAACATTCATGCCACAGTAATAACAAAGTAACATTCATGCCACAGTAATAACAAAGTAACATTCATGCCACAGTAATAACAAAGACATTCAAAGAAGTTTGTTACATTATTGGTAATCATATGAAACCTTTGACTGATGACAAAGTTGTGTAAAGGGGAGTGTTTTTCTTATATATAAATTCTTTCAATTTAGTGTTAGTGACAAAAATAAAAAATATAAAAAGATAATAATTAAAAAAAGCAAAACAGGGAATATGATCAATTTTACATACTTTAAATTTCCAATGCTATCTTGGTCGTAAAGCATTTTCCCCAACCCCCTGTTTAACCTCATGTTGCGGCCCACGTGGAATAGCTAATTTATGTATGCTGCTCGCGTGAAATGACTGATATGTATGCGGCCAGGCCGCCCATCCGGTATAGTGGTCAGTGAAACTGACTGCGGTGCCGTAGGGACTGGGTTCGAATCCCGGAGAAGGCATGGATGTTTGTGTTGTAATCCTTTCTTCTGTCTGTGTTGTATACCCCCGTGTTATACATTGCGTCGTGCACGGGGTTTATAAATGTTAAAACAAAAAAACATGTATGCAGCCAGCAAAAAATAAGCTTGAGTATCCTGAGCTATACTATATGATCATCTGACACTACACACGTTTATTAAGTTACGTAACTGATATTTCAGAGAGGCTAGCCATTCATTGAATCCTTTCAGGACTGGTTTAAAAAACAAGATATCAATCATTGGCATGGCCAAGTAATTTTAGCGCGTTTTTCACATGTTTGTATTTTACAATAATGCAACTAATGAACTTTTTACTAACAGAAAATAATGTACTGTACTTAAAAAAATTTTTTAATTAATTTTTTTTTAAATTTAAAATTATTAAATTTAAATATGATTCGGCTTATCTAGGGCACAAATGCGATGAAATGCCAAAAACCCGAGGTCAATCGGTTAATTATTGGCTGAGAAAAAGGTACGACCAAATATGGAACGAAGACGAAGACGAAATTTGCGTCCTAATAGCGCTTTTTCTACACTACTTGAAAAACGCGCTAAAAAGCAGTTAATGTTTTGAGATGAACAAGTCGAAGTAAGACTTGTACTGCATGAAAAACATTTAGAGTAAGTGAGGTCACAATGTTTCGCCTATCATAAAAGGTTCTTATTTATCAATGACGAGAAAATATGCATAGTAAAATAATGGAAAAATGGAAAATTTTGAACTTAATCCCTTGATCATATTTCTGGACAGAGTATTCGAAGTTATCAAGAACAATCGAGGACTAATATAAAAAAAATTCATGCTTCTCTCATTAGATAAGTGCTCTTATAGTTTAACAGAATGCTTTTCATTTAGTTCTAGTAATTTGATTATTTGAAATATTTATTATATAATTGAAATTATTGAGACTTAATTTCAATAAATGTATTGCAATTTCATATATTTAGACTAATATAAAATCATTATTTATTTCATTATTTCTAAAGCTGTGAAGTATTCTTATTTATCCATAATAGACTGAATACTTATTTTTATTCGTTGTTAAAAGCAGAAAATTAACTCTGAGATGACAATAGCATTCTTTTATTCAATAAAAATTAGAACTATTTTATGTACTGCAAACTGCAAAAATATTCAGCAAGCAAACTTTTTTAACGTGTGTCATATATCTTCTTTATTTATTCTTATTTATTTTTTAAAGGTAATTTAACGGGATTTTTTTGTTAGAATTACGACAGTAGTTCAACTTAGTAAACTAAATTTTATAAAATATGCACATTAGATCTTATGATTTATATCGCTATTACTGGGGTTTTTCTAAAAGCATTATGACGAATATTTAATTTATTGTGAATTATCTACGAATTCTTACATTCAATAGAAACTCTTAAAAATCAAACATTACTAGTATCACATGGAATTTTAACTAATTGCCGTTTTTAAATTTTAATTTTTACTTATTTGTTAAAATATATGTCATTTATTTTTTATAGATATCATGTCATTTTTATTTGTTTCTTCCATGGAAATATACATGACCGTGGTAGCCGAGGGGACAAAGCTGCGAAATCTTTGAATCTTGGTCTATAGTCTATCTTGGTCACTGAATCATTTTTCTGGCAGTGCTTTCAATCTTCCAGTGGAAAATTTGACCCACTTCTGCTCTAAAAATCGGCAAAAATTTAATTTTATGATCATCTCAATTATTTAGGCAGGAAATTTATTTCATACGTGACATTTTCTGCACCCACCACATCTTTTGTTATTTTACTTCTTTAAATACCTTTGAAAATTAATTTATATCAGTACACACTCCTTCTTTTGAACCGAAAAAATATTATGTAATTCAGTGAACAAACAATCAAAATATTTATACAATTTATTGTAGAATTAATGCATTATTGATAGTGATCAATTACTAAAATATATATGTAAACTAATTTGAAATCAGTAAAACTCGCTTTTTTTTCTATTTGAATTACTTTCATATTATTAAATCAACATCCGGACTGACATCACATCAGTCGTGCAGTTCGCTAAATGTCTATAGAAATGTCCAGATTATAATAGTTAAATCAGATTTGACTACTTAATGGCTAAATATTCGAAAACGTAACTGAAATAAAAAAAAATACTTAAATTAATTCTACCAATTAAGTAAGAGATCTCCACAATAAATTGCTAAACATTTAAAAACTTTTTTAGTTAAATAGAATCTGAAGTTATCTAACTAATATAACTCGCATACATAGTCTCAAGTAATAATAATTACAATGATAGTAATAGTTAATGCACTTCTTTAAAGAACGGAAGAAACTTTGTAGCCAAAAGCTTCATATAAACAATTTTTTTATCTAGTTATTCAAAACTTTAACTAATGGAATATTATAGTAATTATTTTGAGTAGATTTTTAGCATTATCACGCAAATAAGAGTTGCCAGACGTTTATATAAAGCAGGTTTTATCTATTTTAGGCGTATATACAGGGTGTCAAGCCTTAATGTGACTCAATAGCTAATTCCCAAACCATTCGGTTTAGACATGTACTTCCAATTTGAAAAATGTTTTAAAAAAGGTAAGGGATGTTTTTACGTGCTTTTCGAACCAAAAAACCCATTTAGAAAAAAATTAGAAAAATTAAATTTTTATACGGTCTCCAGGTCCTATCCAGGATATATATCCAGGTCCCCAGGATATTTAGGAAAATATACAGTACACAAAAACAGAGTAAACACAAAAAGTTTCATTTTATTACGATAAAAACTGGCCGAGTTATGGAACTTTGAAAATCGCATATTTCCTCAATTTTCCCGGCCTTTTTCAAGACGCTAGTAAAGGGCCGTCTCCAAAGAGAAATTAATTGGAACTCTGCCAGGAAACTTTCACTCTTGCACGTCACTTTTATGAACATCGTTTTTAATTTTAAAAGCATACGTTGATAATACAATAATTGAGTACTTACGAAATAAAATTTATTCTGTGCAAGTGTAAAACATAGAAAAAGTAAAATATTTTGGACGAAGAAAACATTTCAAAAGCAGTTCCAAACAAATAGGCTTTTTTGGCTGCGGCTTCAGATTAATTTGCTGCGGTACTGATGATGACGATTATTAAAAATCTGTTGTGTAGTCACTAGCAATTGCAATATTACGAATTCTTGTACGGGAGAACAAGATGTATACAAATGAAGAATGCTGCGAAATGGTACTGTTGTATGTGCAGTGTAATCGAAATAAGAGAGAGGCGGTAAGACTTTATGCATTTAAATTTCCCAGTCAAAGATATCCATCTTATTGTACAATTGCCCGTGCTGTTCAACGCTTGTATAAAACCGGGAGTTGTCATAAAAGTATTCCTTTGTCGCGTGCCACACCTTCAAGCTTGCGGATACCCGCTGAGGATATTCTAGGATATGTCCTGGCTCATCCTGAAAGTAGTGTCCGGTATATTAGCAAGGCTTGTTCCCTACTCAAAATCGACGGTGTGGAACATTTTACATACGTACGGTGTATATCCTTATCTTCCAGTCCTGGCGCAGGAACTAATGCCCGGAGACCAGGAGCGTCATTTTGATTTTTGCAATTTCGTGTTAAATACACTGGATGAATATCCAGATTTTTTTAATGAAGTTTTGTGGTCGGATGAATGCCAGTTCTCGAGGCAAGGCCATATTAATACGCAGAATACGCATTATTGGTCCCTCGAAAACCCACATCTAATACGACCGAATTGCCACCAAGTGGGTTGGTCGGTGAATGTGTGGTGCGGAATATGGAAGAGCACCTTAATTGGCTCAATGTATTTCGATGGACCTCTCTCTCTCTCTTTAACATCAGAATCATACACAGAATTTTTATCTGGACCATTAGCCGATTTTTTAGAAGATGAAGTTTCCTAAGTCCTCTGGATTTCTTTCTCTGGGGCTTCCTGAAAAACAAAGTCTACGAACGTGAATCCACGAGTAAATCCGATTTACTCAATCGAATCAGCATGGCATGCAGGTCTGTGACATCAACTATGTTGCAGAAGCTACAGGCGGAGTTTCTGACACGTGTTCGATACTGCATTTCTGCGGAAGGCAGTCATTTTGAACATTATTTAAGTTAATTTGGTCATTCTGATATAATAAAGCCCCTTATTCATGATTGGCGCATCATTCCACATTATACTATAATCTGAACGGCAAATCATGTATTCTTTTGCTGCTATTTGTTAAAATAAGCTGAATTAATCTTTTCGGTACAAGTTGTATTTCTTTAATTTAATTTTTATTGTTTGCCATACAGCAATACAAATTGTCAATCTATGATGTTTTAAACGATGTTTCAATATTATTATGATGTTTTTCTTTTTCTCTTTCTGTAGATAGTGAATTACTGTTCATTAAACTCAATGTATATACGACCCCCTTTTCTGAGCAATTCAGATGCTGCAATTTTATATAGGCATAACTGTCAGTTTTTATCATTTTTAAATGAAACTTTTTGTGTTTACTTTGTTTCTATGTACTGCATCTTTTCCTAAATATAAGTGATAGGACCTGGGGCCTGTATAAAAATTAAATTTTTGTAATTTTTTTCTAAATGAGATTTTTGGTTCGAAAAGCACGTAAAAACATTCCTTACCTTTTTTAAAACATTTTTCAAATTAGAAGTGTATATCTAAATCGAACTGTTCAGGAATTAGCTATTGGGTCACATTAAGGCTGGACACCCCGTATACTATCTTTATATTAAATTATATACACTGCTGTGCCCCCGAAATGCAACACCAATAAGGACAAGAGATAACGAAATATATATTTGGAAATAATATGTTGTAAAAAGATCAAACGATTAAAAATCTAGCATATTGTGACGTGCGAATAGTGACAAAATCAATAGTTAGTGTAGCCACCATTCTTGGCTATAACCGCTGCCACACGCCTCGACACAGATTCAAAGAGGCTTTGGATGTATCCTTAAGGTGAGTGAGTGAATATTAACATTGCACTGTTCAGCTATACACGAGGGCTTTTGGCAGCGGACCTCGTCATTTTGAACGATAGTCAAGTGACGAGAACAACACCTGAGCTGACACTACCTCTCCTAACTACCACACCACACCACGGGATGACGCTTGAGCTCTCGACAGATTTAACGTGTATCGCTCCCCTACAGGGTAGGTCTTTAGTGGTACTGGGCTCAAACTCGTGACATGCCAGCCACGATTCGATACCTTGACTACTCGGCTACCACTGCCATAAAGGTACAGCAGTACACATGGCTTCCACATATTGCCAAAGTGGATCTGGTGTGGCAGCAGGTGGTGTATCCCGGGCCAGTCGTTGTGCAAGCATGAAAAACACATTTTCGATTGGTGATAGATCGGGAGGATAAGTGGGACAAGGTATCAATTCAATCAGATGGGTAAAGAAGAACTCTTGAGCATTGCCTGCCTCATGCGGTCACGCATTATCCTAATGAAATATGGCTGATTGTAGGCGCTGAATGTATGGGAGGACCACGGACTCCAACACCTTAGAGATGTAGCACTGGCTGTTCCATGCACCACGGCAATGGGTACTAGAAAGGGGCGGCAATGAAATCCAATACCACTTCATACCTTGATACAGGGTGCAGGGTCAGTGTGGTGAAGCATAGCGTCACACTTCAACAGTCTCTCACCACAGTGTCTCCAAATTCGAATCCGACCATTGTGATATGGCCGACAAAAGTGAGATTCATCAGAAAACACAATATCATTCCATTCCGTTGTCCATGTACGCTGTTCATCGCACCAATGGCGGTGCAATCGCCTGTGGTTTACAGTCAAGGGAAAATGAAGCAATGAAAGTCTTGCGGACATTCCACTCTGCTGCAAATGGCGTGTAATGGTGCGAGCGGACACGGAATGAAGCGTAACACACTGAATTTGTTGTAATATGTTTCGTGATGAGGCTATATGATCCCTCACTTTCATGTGTGTGTGAACCTAATCCGCCTGTCATTACAAACAGTGGAGCAACGAGGTGAGTGCGATCGGACTCGCTGGTCCATCGTTTCCTCCTGCATCCAGCGATGACAGAGCCACCTCATAGTTGTTTGGTTTCGTCCAACATGTTGACCTATTTTTCTGAAGGTTAATTCGCAATCCTTATAGGCTACTATTCTCCCTTAGTAGAATTCAGACACGAAGTCAAAAGACGCTTGATGTCTTCCACAAGGCATAGGTAAACAGCTTACGCAAAAATAAAACAAATGCATGAAAAAACAAATGCCATATTTCAAATCGCTTATCTGTTCTGCCCTTGTATAGTGCTTGCGGGTGGCGCATTCAAATCCCCTGATGTGTGTCAGCGCTATATTGTTATTAATTTGCAATTTTCATCGCCGCCAACGCACGATGTAAATTTCACATGATTTTCATGCTTCTTCCAGGGTATTTATTGCATTAGGTGTGGCTAGAGTATATATAGTACGTCTTTAATTTTAATTAACGGGTTGTGTTGTGTGTGTGTGAATATTCATGTGAAAAATGTATTAAAAGATTTTTTAGGTTTGGACTCTAAAGATAACTTTTAAAAGGATGTGTAAAATAAATTAAGGCAAAAAAAAGGAAAATTCGATGCTGAAACTTATATTATTACGCAGAATTTCATCACTCAGTTGTTAATCATTACTAACTAAAATTACTAAGCGCGCGAGATAAATCCCATTTTATAGTCTATTTACTTTCAAGAGATCCAAGAGAATATTATTTATATTTAAATATTTTCTAATCTAAAAGCATGTGTGTGTGATTACCTTAATGTTTACTTCTAAAAGATAAATTGTGTGTCTATAATACGTTTTACGTTTATCGCTTAAAACTTTAAACATTCGATATAACTGATTTTTTATTATTTATAATTCATGTTTAGAATCTTTTTGAAACTGGATTTAAATCAAATACTATTATCTCATATATTACTATATTATCACAATTTTTGATCAAATAAAAACTTTTAGGAAGTACATTTTTTTCCAAATTTTCAAGCTTTCATAAAATACTTTTTATTCATCCACTCAAGTTTAAACACATTTTTCTAAACTTTTAGTGGATGACACTTGATGTGTGCATGTGTTAATAGCGTTTTTTTAAATATTAATTCATTAATTAAATTTAATTAATTAATTTAAAGAGTTTGCATGGCATTATTATATAACTTTTTAGTCACTCATCCGGTACAGTGGTTATCAACGTTGGCTGCTGTCCATAGGACCTGGGTTCGAATCTGGGAGAAGAGTTGGATTTTTGTAAATGTGTAGTGTCTTCGTGGTAAGGGGGGGGGTACTCTAAATAGCTGTCGAGCCTCAAGTTCTGTCGTGAGGTTGGTAGAAGATTAATGCTCCTCTTCCCAATTTTTTTTTAATACAAAAAAGTGGCAAAATTGATTTAATTTTGCTACTTAATATTGTGATTTTATCACATATATATACATATTCATATTAATTGTACTTATTTAATAAAAAGTAACTAAAATAATTTTTTTGTTGACCTAAGTAGAAATAGACTTCAAATTTTTTTTTTTTGTATTACTTGTTTTTCAAATAGAGTTGAAGTTTTCAATCACATAATTAATTGAATACTCATTTTCAAACTGAGAGAGAAAGGTATTGAACATTAAACTCAAAAATTAATAATTTTATGATAATTTTTGTAAAATTAAAATCACACGTGAAATAAGAAGATATCTTGAATGGATTAAGGGAACCAGAACATCATACACACTTAAAAAATCGATATTATTAAATTTTAGTATTAAAAAAAATCATGTATATTTTTCTAAAAATGCATAACACTTGTACATAATTTGATAAAATAACCTTAAGAATTTTTTTTAAAAATAATTAACTAAAATGTAAAGGAACGTTTACAAATGCTTAGATTGTTCACTTTTTCCCCATTGCATATTTTTTTTTTGCTTTTAGGTGCACTTTAAAAAAAACCTGTTGTATATATGGTTCCAAATTTTTTATACTTCTATACAGGATACCTGTGCATATAGTGAACCTGTTTCTTTTTAGTAGAGGTAATACATAGTTTTTTTTAAAAAAATAGTTTTGCATGTGAAAAGGGGGGAATCAAAATTTTCAAAATTACCAAGTTTTATAATTTTTTTTAAGGAAACTGTCTTAATATTTTACTAAAAATTAGGTTAACTATATTTTGTGTATTGTTTTATACATGTGCAAAAAATATTTTACTTATTTCAGAGATACTTTAAAAAAAATGGTACCTAAACATAAGCATGTATTATGAGATCTCCAAAATTATGACAAATTTAAATTAAAACCACAAAAAAATCAACTAAAAAATTAATTTTGTATTTCTACAAACTGATTAAAATGTTTTCATTGAGATCACAAAAAAATATAATCTCTATTGAACATTTTTAAGGCTATATGTCTCATAAACAAAGAGTCTTATTTTTGGCATTTTACCCTTTCGAGCATGTCCTGGTTACCCTTAATACTGAAAAGTTGACGCATAAATTAAATGAAAATAACGCATTAGAAAATTCTGGATAACTGTTCCATCTTCACAAACGAGAGGGGAAAAAAGAGATACGCGTTAGCATTCACAGAACGAAAACCACTAACTAGTTCTGCATATGATCCATTAAAGCGATTTTCGAATACTTCTAATTCTCAAATGAATAGTAAATTTGCCAAATTTCCTCTCAGCTACTCCCAACCACCATTCATTGCGCCACAAACGAAGCAATTTCTAGTCATCTCAGTCTCTGCGTAATAGAACCCGATTCTTCCTTTTCGCAATCAGCCCATTCCCGAAAATATTGCATTTTACTGCGTATTAATGCGATTTCAAACGGCTCACTCTTCGCAATAAAAGTGATATACCGAAACACATTACATTTCCTTTCACGTGACACCCATCCCAGAATAACTCCTCCACAGTGTCATATCTGAAAACTTCCCTTTTCACCGCAGCCAGATTCATTGGAAGTTAATTGCAATCACTCAGCCAATCTGCATGCTTAATACTGATCCGGATGGATTCCCGTGTCCATTTGTCTGGAGCCATCTGATTGGTCGGACTTCCTCTCGCAGACGCTCAAGTGGCTCAAAGAGAGATTGAAATGCAAATGAGCGAGTGAGACCCGCTGGCCATTTAGGGATTCCCCAACACTTGATTACCGCGACGTGACAATGGCCAATGGCTAATTCTGGAGATGGCTAAGTGCCTGTAAAGACGCGTGTTAGGCAGGCCTCGAAATGGTCTGTTAGCAGAGAACTTTATGGATTTAGAGCTTTTTGGAGATAATGCCATTAAGTATTTGGATGCATGCAAAACATGATGGGAAGCGTATGACTTGTTTAGGTTCAATTTTCATAAAAGCAATCAATGTCTCTTTCTCTGTATTACTCGATATACAAGAAGAACCAGATAAATTTTGGCGATGGAAAAAATCAATTTTAATTAAACATATAATCAAAAATATTAAGGTTGCAATAACAAATTTTAACGCATGTTTACAAGGACAGACACATTTAAAATTATACACTCATGGCTGAATTTAATCAATAAACAAAACAAATGAATATTCTTTGCTTATTTTTTGAAAAAAAAATCAATTCCTATTTTTTAAAAAAATTTATCAAATGACCCTCATGGTAAAATCATAAGAAAAAACACGAGCCTCTAATGCGTGGAGTATGGATTCTTGTTTGCATTTAATTGGTTTGCATTATCTCAGACTGGATATCATATGAAGAATTCAGGAATTGAGGTTAATAGTGTCTTGCGACCTATTTGTTGAAGGTGACAGCAATTACTCAAATAACCTATATATTCCTCTCACATTATTATTTCTGGATACTAAGTGACTATGTCATGTCTGACGATGATTCTCTCTCTCTCTCTCTCTCTGTCAATGAACACAAGAATTGTACTTATGAGAATTCATTTTTAAAACAATCTTCATAATGATATTTAAAGCAAGGATTAATACTCTGAAATTCAAAACGTCAAATTAACTAATGTTAGCACCTATATACTTTCTCAGTAAATTTAATGGGAAAAATATTTTATATTGCTGCCAGTAAAAATAATTTTTTTTCGAGTTTTTTCAATACATAGATGGTAAAGAAAAAGTAAATATCAGTGACAATGTTATGTATTCCAAAAACTGATTCTTTCCATACATAGAATTAGATCACGTTCCCCTTTGGAGAAAAATTCTAACGCGAGCAAATTACTTATTAATATAATAAACATATCGTTTGTCCCCTTCTGTAAACACATTTCGCAGAAAGAGGATCTAGGTTTTCATTACACACAGGTAAGTTACATATTAGTTTTATTTTGAATGTTTTATTGTGGAATAAGATTTTGTCACTTCGAAATTCTTTGGATGCACTACAAAAATTAGTTAATACCAATGCAAAAGGTGAAATTAAATTAATGTAAATATTTTAGACATATAAGACAATCTTACATTGTAAAAGGAATAACTTAAAGAGGGGGATGTATTTACAAAAATATATCTGGTATCTGCAAAAGCTATATTCATTTTCGGAGGTGAAAATGTCCAAATGGAATGACATCGCACATGTCTTGTGGTGAACCGAAATTGCTGGCTAGTAAAACGTGTGGATACCTAGTATATAAATGAAAAATGCTTCTGATAGTACAAATTTAGTAGAAACCTATGAGATAGCAAGAGATAAGGCGCACGTGAGACTTTATTCTTTGTATGTGTTTGACAAAAGCAATACTGCAGCAGTAGTATGCCACAGTAAAAGTAAAGTTTATGAGGATGCAATTGAACACAACATATGATCTCGAGAGGGATTCGAGAATTCTCGGGAAGGGAGACAAAAGAGGAGTCGAAACAAGGAAAAGTGTGGATGGCCATCTTACTTCGAAGTAACTCTTGATTGAAAAAAAAACTGAATCCAATTGACCTGATTTGTCATCAATATCTGTAAAGTTATTCTACATTCAATAAGGCGAGACCACAAGTTGATGTCGTTATTTGCATTTTTCTGACCTGCATACACTATCACCAGTTTTGCGAGTAGGCCAACTCTTCCATCAGAAAAATTATTAACGATGCTGATGGGAAAACTCCATCCCAAGACATTTTTTACTCCAAATTTTAAGTCTTATTAAGGCGTAAAAATCATTAAACAGTCGAAAAAATTTTTATTGCCTTATTTGATATCTCGAATTTATAAATATTGCTTCAAAAATTTCAAAGCTTTACCTGCATTTTTTTATCAAGTTATAGAGCAATATTTGATGATGGACAGCAACTACATTTCAGATTATCTGCTAGAAAATAGCCTGATAAAAATGAATTAATTATTTTTCTACCGTGCTTAAATCAGACTCACATTATATAGCAGTAACAAATCATTTCAAGAAAGAGAATTGAGCAATTCATGCAAAAATTATAGTTTGTGAATTGGTCAAGATTTAAAAGTTGTGCGTGCTTTATATGATATTATTACGAATGAAATTAAGACTTCAAAACTGATTCTCCCAAAGCACAAATACTAAATTTCATTTTGATAACTCAGATAATCAAAAATCTAATTCGCAAGAATAGAAAAACTCTCCCATTTTTATATATTTGTTTTTGGCGATACATATATCTCATGTGTGTGAAATTTAACGCTTTTCTTATTAAAATATTTTAAGATATTTATTTAAACCAATGCACATATACAGTTTTTAGATTTTGATATATATTATCTATAAATTTCTATTTGATTTTGCTTTCATTCGTGTAAAGTATTTAACATACGAAGGCTTTCAAAACCATGGAAATAAAAAATAAAGGCATAAAAATCTTTTGTTCATGTTGTGCATTAGCTCTGAGCATGGAATTAGCTTTGAAGTGTGTGTATTTTTTTTTGTTTTTTATAACTATTAAGATAAAGTTTTATGTGGAATATTGATCTCTTTCATTCGTTTTCTTATATATATTCTTGATGGCAGTATACTGTTTAATTGTTCTACATTTGTGCAGTTTTTTATAGTAAGCAGTTTTAAATAAGGTAATTAACATTTCATAAAAGTTTCAGACTATTCGATGGATATTATATCTTGCTATTCATGGAATGAAAACTTCAAACTCATATTTCTCTATGTTGAATTTTTGTACACATACTATAATTCAAAACCCTAAGGCCTTTTTGAAAAATGAAGTATGGGTTTGAAGTTTTTTATACTTGTTCTGGAATGCGTGTTTTGTAAGCATGTGAATGGAATTAGCTCTAACATGTTTAGTACTTTTTCTAAAAAATTTCAAAATCAAAATTATTGGTTTTTTTTAGAAGTTTTGTAAGTTTAACTATAAAAAAATAATAATAAATTAAGGAGCAGCAGCAGAAAAAATCCAATGCAGAGTTTTATGTAATATATTACAAGGTACTAGGAAAAAAAATTTTGAAGGAAAAGAGACATATTTAAAAATTTAAAAAATGCTTTAAGAAGTTCAAAAATTTAAATTTTACAAACATTTTGCTACAAATTAAAATTGTTTTGTATGGAATTATTATTAAATATGAACACATTTATAAAATACAATTAAAACCAAATATCAAAAATAAAAAATAAAAAAAATTGTGAAGATGGTACCATATTGGCTTAATGTGGAATTCATCTTCAACCTGAAGGATTGCCAGAGTGCATAGATAATAAAGGAGATTATACACATTATTAGGTCACTGTTATTATTTTGTGTTCTTTACATTTCATCGTTACAAAACCTTTTCTACTTAACTATTAGAATATCGCATTTGTACTACTTTGTACACACACACGTGCACGCATTTCCTTTTGATCCACATCACTCACATTTTTATGCAAGCTTAAATCTGTGAACTTATTTCTCCTTTGACGAAAATCATGAAAAATTTCAAAAAGTATAGCGCGCTGTCTAATGTTCTTCTGCTTCAAAATATGATAATTTAAGTAGAATTAAATATCATTTTTAGATATGTAAAAGAGAAAAATAAACAATTGAAGTAAAGAATGAAATACTTTAGGAAAACTCGTCCCATTAAAATTTTTGAAAACATTATATCATTTTGTAAAAGCATTTTAGAAATGCCTACTAACTTCAACGAAGGGAAAACTCAGCCAAATTTACATTCCTGATTATTATACACTGCTGTCCACTCAAAATGCAACACAAAGACGAAACATAGATATCGCATCGAAGTTTATTTGGCAAATAGCATGTTGTACAAAGATTAAACGATTAAGATTACAGTTCTTTGTGACGTGTGGATAGTGGCAAAATCAGTAAAGCTGCCCTTTTTTGCTATAACCACTGACACACACCTTGGCATAGAACCAAAGAGGCTTTGGATGCATCCTTGGGGTACAGCAGTCCATACGGCTTCCACATATTGCCAAAGTTGATCTCGTGCAGCAGTGTGTGGTGTATCCCAGACCAGACGTTGTGCAAGCCTGGACCACACTTATACGATTAGCGACAGATACTCAGAATAAGCAGGCCAAGGAAACAATTCAATCTTATGTGCACAAATGAATTCTTTAACATTGCGTGCCACGTGTGGTCTCGCATTATCCTGTTGAAATATTGTTGATTGCAAGTGCTGAATGTATGGGATGACCATGGGCTACAACAACTCAGAGACGTAGCGATGTATATTCAGTGTAGCGGAAATGCGTACTAGATGGGTGTGACAGTGAAATCTAATACCACCCCAAACCATGATATCGGAATCAAAACCAGTGCGGTGAAGCATAACACAGCAACTCAACAGCCTCTAACCACGGTGTCTCCAAATTTGAAGCCGACCATGGCAGGCAGAAGCTGAATTCGTCCGTAAACACAATACTGTTCTATTAAATTGTCCATATTCGCCATTCATTGCACCTTTGGCATTGCAAATGTCTGTGGTCTTTGAGCAATGGTGGACGAAGTAATGGATGCCTTGTGGACATTCCACTCTGCTGCAAACGGCATCGAATGGTATGAACGAACACCGAATGATGCGTAACAGACTGAATCAGTTATGCTGTGATTCGTGATGTGGCTGTGTGATCCATCATTGCCATGCGCACAATCAGCCTGTGATCACGGGCAGTTATGCAACGAGGTCAGTGCGATCGGCCCCGTCGGTCAGTCGTTTCCTTCTGCCTTTAGCGATGGCAGATCAGCATCACAGTTGCTTGGTTTCGTCCAACATGTTGACCTATTTCTCTGAAGGATAATCTTCAATCCCTATAGGCCACTATTCTTCCTCGGTCGAATTCAGAAACTTGGTCAAAGGACGCTCAATGTCTTCCATGAAATATAGGTAACCAGCTTATGCAAAAAAAAAATCATGAAAAAACAATTGCTGTTCTTCAAATCGCCAATCTGTTCTCCCCTTCTATTGTGCTCCCGGCTAGCGCTACGGTCACCTGTAATGAGATTTTGCGCTATTATGCTAATGATTCACATATTTCATCGCCACCAAGGCCTGCTGTAAATTTCACATGGTTCGTATTCTTGTTTTAGGTTGTTGGATTTTGTTGTATGGCCAGGAGTGTATTGTACTTGCAATAAATAAATAATTAAATTTAAATTTTATTTACATGTAAAATCTAGATATTTCATCTTAGAAGAAAACCAGAATATATGCAATTATTAAATTCGTTACAAATTTAAGTTGACCCGTATTATTTCGTTATATATAATTTTAATTTTAAAAAATATTTAAATAAAAATTATGTACAACGATAAAGCCAAATAAATATATATGTATATATATATTCTTATTTGTTTATGTGTGTGTGTTATTCCAAAAAACTCTTTTTTTTTTCTTTCTTCCTTTTTTTTTCTTTCTTATTCAGGAAATTACGCCAGATTCACTCTGCAAAATGTTATGGAGAATTTGGGCGGAGAATTTTATTTTCCTTAACATCTAAGACAGAATTTTCTATGGATATATGTCAAGGTCGCAGTTGCAGAGAGTAACTATCAGTACGAGCTCGTGATTGGCGTTATTGCAGTCAGGTTATGAATTATTCACTTTCTTGCGCATTGATACAAAGTACGACGCTAAACATCTAATCAAACTAATACCTAAGAATGTGCTTTCTTGAAAATAAAAATTACTTATTAACTACACATCGCATTTTTGAACAACAATGGAACAGCGATTATAATATTTGGCATATATATGTGTATTGACTTCTTCTAATTCTTTAACTTTACCCCGTTAAATTATTTCCTAATTCTTTGGCACGAGACCGTTATAATCTTAATTTTAATCTGATTGCTCGCGCGCATTTGCATCCAATCACAACTCCTGTTACAAAAGAGTCGTACGACCTTCACTGCCAGTTTAAAAACTCGGAGCAGACGGTTACGCTCTATCTTGTCTTTTGTCTGTCCTCATCATGTAACTGCCTGCAGCTAGCGTTTGTGTATTTTTGTTGTGTGTGTATGTTTTTTCGTGATTACGTCCATATGTGTGTCTACATGTTCAGTGTTTAATAAAGAAGAATACCTTGTTCAAGACTGCCTCCTCCATAATATTGAAAATGCAACATCAATCGTAAAGAATAGTAATCTTATAAAGAAAAAACAACACCGGCCACGCTACGAAAATCCTTTACTAAATTCGTCTTCGCCCAAATTCGTCGTCATCTTTACTAAATCCGTCATCATTTCATATATATATGGCTTTTCTGTCTCTAAATTTAAACAATACGGCAACGTGAGAAATTTGACATTCGACAGATTTTACATACATCTTTACAGAGGCGCTTTAGTTGCAACCGAATTCGAACCTGTGATTCCAAAAGAATAACACACTCATAAATTTGTAACTCTTACCCCATCACCACGGCCACCTTCATTATTCTCTCAACTGCTATATAAATTTCATATACTGATTCAAAGAAGTAAAATAATAATTAAATATCCAGAAATTTTCTTTTTGCAGAAAAAATATTTCTTTTTCTGGAAAAATTCTTAGAAATCCTGCGGGTATATACTTACTTATAAGATGTATTCTTGAATATTTTCCAAAGCAATTATTTAGTTACAAAAGAAAATGTGGTTTTACTGTTTATCATACTTTTTTTTATTCAATGGAACCTTCATTTTTACAAGCTCCATATTAAAAACGTTAATTATATAATAACGTTTTTATGGTAGCATTGCACTGTGCAATACTAAAGCCTTTTTATAGAAAAAATATTGCATTGCATAACGATAAAGTACTTTTTATAGCAGGTTTACATTCTCATTCTTGTATAATTAACGAAGTAAACTAATTCATTTCGTACTTAGATGGTTTAATACATTAAGGAACTAAACCTTGTTCTAGAACTTTTGTAATTAGTAGGGAAACACGATGCTAAACTTACATAATACTGCGTAGTTCAACAAAAACTCTGCCTAGTAAAGTAACACAGAAGGCATAAAAAATGTATTTCTTTACTTTTTCTTTTCGCCTGTAAGACTAATAAACAAAAAGAATATAATCTCTTTCTCTCAGAAGTATCAGGCATTTACATGTACTGGAGGGGAAAAAAGAGATTTAAATACGTGGGACCTCCTCCCGAACAGTCTGCATTTTAAGGATCCAGCTATTTTCTAATGAGAGCCCAAAGGTCACTCGTAAGTGTCTGGAATATGGCCATTCTCAACTATAAATTAAAGGCAAAGTAAATACTTGTGTGCCGCTCATTCCGTATGTGATCAGTGAAGCTGACTGCTGTGCCGTAGGAACTGGGTCCGAATCCCGGAGAAGGCATGGATGTTTGCGTTGTAATCCTGTCTTCTGTCTGTGTTGTATGTCCTAGTGTTATACATTGCGTGGTGCACGATATTTATAAATACTTAAAAAAATTTGTGTCCTTAAACATAGATCAAAAAGTGTGAGAAACTGGGCAATGTTCTCATGAGAAATCTTCAGACTCCGGCATCGAATTCCGCCCAATAAAAGGTTACAAGAGATTAATGAACGAATGCTGATTTCGTCTATGTTTAATAGAAGATATTATGTACAACGTGCGTTCATATTAAGGCGTGATTTAAATAACTTTTGAAGAAAATCACACAAAAAGGTGGAAATATTGACGCTATCACCAGTTATATCTTCAGACCCTCGCTTTTTGACCAGTAACTAATTTTTCATTTTCAGACTGCATCTGTAATGGACATTAAATCTTTAATACTTGATTAAAGCAAGCATTTGAGACAATGAATGACGGAATTTCCGAAATCATCTCAGCATACACTGAAAGTCTTAATACATAGTGTATGTGAAACAAGCACTTTTGTAGTTTATATATATATAATATATATATATATATATATATATATATAACCAAGGTTAATCTTTATGTAAGCAAAATAATTTTTTGTTACATGGAGAACCGTACATAGGCAAGTCGCACATAGGGAACTACACACTCATAAACCAAATAGGGTCAAAAGAAAATATACAAAATGC
Source organism: Trichonephila clavata (assembly GCA_019973975.1). NCBI lineage: Eukaryota > Metazoa > Arthropoda > Arachnida > Araneae > Nephilidae > Trichonephila > Trichonephila clavata. Next base: position 3,035 of record BMAO01030002.1, on the reverse strand, counting down.
GACAGAATAGCTGCATGACATCTTGAAATAGGTATTCAGCACTGTTTCTGACAGCGACAGATTTAAGGAAAGTGAATGTCCTCCCGAAGAGACTACACGGAAGCTGCTGTGGAACCTTGGCATGGGTGTTGGTTTATACCACCGACCTATAGGGGTCTACAGTTTTACGGTACATGTCTTACACGTTTGAGACAAATACGAATCAATATTCAGGCCAGTTGTTAAAGAAGTTTTTACTGTCCTTTGTTGTTTTCGACTTGTGGAAGAAAGAGTCGATACGAGACTACTTTCTGGATACTACTACTACTGTTAACACCAGTTTAATTTATAAGAATAAAAAAATCGGTCGTATTCTACTGCAACGTCTATTCATAATTTTGTCTCATTTTTTCCTGTTATAATCATAGATACAAAAAGGGGGGAAATAGCCATATGGACAATACAAGGGATCTTAAAAGCAATTCATTCAGAAATCTAGTGTTCAATCCAAAGCAAAAGCTGAAAGATGTTGAAGATAATATTCCTGCGCACAATGAAGTTTAGAACCTATATGCAGTTTTTACTTGTTTCACATATCTCACAAAAATCGCATAACCCTGTTGATTCATCAGAATAAGTAGGAAAAATAGCTTAGTTTCTATGCTTTCCAGAAGTGAATCCAATAGACTTCTGAGAAACTATTGGATCCATAAAACATCATATCCCTCTTAGCTCAGTTCTTAAGGACATCCCACAAGATTAATTTCTATAAATGCCTGACAAACAAAAGATAACCAATTAGGTGCCAGATGTGTTGATTAGGGAAAGTTGCTGAATGAAAGATTAGGGGAAACAGCTGTCCAATGGAGCTCCTAATTATCTAGTAGAGCATGTTCTGTGATGCGTAATACGTGAATTCAGGCGTGGCTATGTTGTTAAATAGCATTGGGTATATCCTGAAGTATAATGGGCACTATAAACCACAATATGCCACTAAAATATTGATAGATCGTTAGACTGTCACCTAAGCAGTCGAGAAGAGATTCGATATGATCGACGTCGGTGCTCAAAAATCTCAGGATGGTTTTTCATGCACTGTGGTTGGATTGGAAATGTTTTTGCTATTACACTCAACTCCTTCTCAGCGATTGATGGAAACGTGACACGTTGTGTCACTTCCATCTTATATATATTTCCATCTGACACCAATGGAAGGGGATGGATTCATCCGCAAACTAAAACTGCCTCCATTGGTGCCATCTTATATTTTATTATGAGGTGCTTCATTTTCAATTGTAAATAGTACTAAAAATTGGTTTTCCTCACAAACAGAATGGCGCAAATACTTTGGAATCGGTTAAGCCATATTCACTGAGTGCGTGGCAGCTAAGCTTTTTACATGAAGAATATCAAAGATTGCATTGAAAACACTGACCACTTGAATAGGAAAGTTAAAAAAAATCGAGATAATGTGGAAATTGTCAGATGCCTAAATTATTCTAAAATCTATTAAGAGATTTGTGTATCATATATAGTATAATTTTTTTCTAGAGAAACAAGCATTAATCTCATTGCAATTTTTTTAAGTATTTGATATGGGAAAATTTTATATTCTTGAAAATTAGTAAAACCGAACAAATAATATTATTTTTTATATTTTTGTACACTGCCAGGTTTATAATTTAAAAAATAACCAGATGATTAATTTTTATTAATATTTCATTTGGAGGCAGTAAGGAAGATATTGGTATAAAAACCAGGTAATTTTTTTTATCAAGTTTAAGATATTAGAACCGGCCTTGTCCACATCCCTCCAACGAGAACCTCGACTGTTTTAGCTTACATTTATCATACTTTTCGATGGTTTTTTAATAGTATCAAAAATCTTCAATTCTCTTATCAGAAGATTGTAAGTATGGTCAAATCATAGATTTAAAATAATCAATGTGAAACCAACCTTTTTTCCTTTCGAACGGTGTGCAGTAAAGAAAGGATTATTTTAATCAGAAAGATTCAAGCTGCCACTGAAGACAAACCAGCCAAAAGGCTGGAAAACTAAACGAGCAACGACGAGTAAATTGATATTACATAATATATATTTCGATTGTCTGGAAGCGATTGTAACTTATGAAACTGTAACAAGCCACAAATCCCGCCAACTTAACCACAAACTCCGCCAGGCAACGGAATTAATGCGTGGAGACAGCGAAGGAATCGATTAATAAATCAGTGGACGAAACACACTGCTTTCAATAACTAATGAAAATGAGATATGGAAGTCTTCAAAACGAATTAGGGGAAAGGCCTTCTCGTAAACACCTCATTACGGGGGAAGGGGGGACTGAATTTATGCATGGCAGGCGATCCGTCGCGCCTACTTCATTAGCTTAGGGGGAGAGTGAGGCCCGCAACAAGTCTCTTTCCCCCCTCAGTACCAAAAGAGCATTGTCCCCCACCCCTTCACATACATATAATTCAAGAGTGTTCTGATGAACGAGGATTTTGAAGATTTATGGCAAGTTAAGGACAGGAAGTGCGTTTCGTCAATTAGGCGGATTTCTGGAAACGTCACTTTTTAATATATTGTTCGGAAAGAGGGGATCACTTCTGGAAAGAGAGTAACAACGTTTTTCGAAACGTTGATTGAAACAAATTTACGTACACATTTTGTGGAGACGTAGTCAGATTTTACACTGAATAAATAATGATCGGTATACATTGAGATTTCAGAAGTAAGATTAAAGTATGGTTTTGCATTGAACAATAGCGCACACAGGAATTGTTCAAAGGGTGGGGGGCAGGGTCGGAAGTCCACATGCCGCGATACGTATTCTTTTGATTTTGTCGACTTTCATGGGAAAAAATTTAAAAAAACTAATTATTAAATAAATAATTAGCATTAATAACAAATTAATTATTAATAACCAATACCTAATTAAACTTTACGTACTATATATACATAGGATTATAATTAATCGAAAAAAAATCTTCTTCCAGCAGAACAGTGTTCCTTCCCAGAAATGCTAGAATTGTGTTAGAAGGGTTCGAGGCATAAA